>JASUDE010000460.1:0-38289 GCA_034509685.1 Colletotrichum cereale | reverse complement strand
GGAGGAGGAGGACGGGTGAGGATGGGGGAGCTGGGATGCTCGGTGCGGTGCAACTCAGCTCGAGTTGCCCTGGGTGTGTGTGTGTTGTATTTGCCTGTAGGGGAGGAAGAGGCGGCGACGGCTTGTCGCTCCAGTGCTGAGGAGCACTGGCTACCACCAGCCGGCGAGTCCAGCCAGTCCAGCCAGTCCAGCCAGTCCAGCCGACACAGCCTGGCACAGCCGGACGCACTGGACTGGACTGGACTGGAGGCAGGAGGACGGCGGCGGCGAGACGCGAGAGAGACGAGTAGACAGAGTAGGTAGAGATGGGAGACGGGGGCAGAAAAGCCAAAGCCCGTGGGTAAGGAAAAAACAGGGTACCCAGGTACCTGTACTTACTTGGAGCTAGACCGGAAAGGCGGTGGGCACTCTGATATGAGTGGCTACAGCAGTCCAATCAGACCACTAGCGCAGAAACTCGAATGCCTCAGGCACTTGGAGTTTCAGGCCGCAACCAGACAAGAGATGGCCCCGTCTGATGAAGGACTGATGACTGCCTTGTTAGCCCTCCGCACTAAGAGCATGGAAGGTCAGCCAAAGGCGGGAGCAGAACAAGAGCAAGAAATAAAAATAAATAAAAAATAACCCTCCGAAACTGGGCGAGAGAGGGAGAGAGGGGGGAGAGAAAAAAGGAAAATGGAGGGAAAAGGCATAGGATGGGGTTTGATGACACTTTCATCACCCTCAAATCTCATGACGATGCAAATGAAAATGAACCAAACCGGTTGTTGAACATGCTCTGATCATCTTGATGAGAGTAACAGCAGCTGGCGGCCATGGTCGGGCTGATAAGTGTGAACAAAAACAGGAGGCAGATTTGACGGGCGGAAGTGGAGGGACGAGAGGCGGCATGCAAAGATTTAATGAGTAATAAAAGAGAAGAAATGGGCGGGCAGAGTTGGTGTCGGTGTCGTGGTGCGCCGCCGGCGCGTGGTGACCCTCACTCTCCCTCTTTGTCTCTGGCCCTAGCAGAACGGCGGATCTGACGGGAGCGGGTGACTGGGAATGGAACGGCGAAAGAAGACCCGCGCGACGGGGTGATACGGTTAGGTAGGTAGGTAGGTGGTCCATGGATGCCTGCCTGCCTTGGCCTTGGCTGAGGGTGCGTTCCGCCTGCAAAAGAAGGCATGTGTGTACCGGTCGGGTGCATACGTGTAGGTGTGCCATGGCCCATAAGCAAGGAGACGGGCGACAGACACCAAAATAGAGTGCGCTTATCCGGCCCCTCCTCTCTCTCCCTCCCTCTCTCTCCCTCCCTCTCTCTCTCTCTCTCTATCTTTCTTTCTGTCTCCTGATGCTAGAGCCAGCATGAGGCAAAACAGAGCAAATATCTGCATACGTGTGGTGTGCATGCAAGGCATTACGGGCTGGCGTCGTTGATCGCTGTCTGTTGAGTTCCAGTTGTCAAGGGAGAGGATCGATGACTGTGAATCCGTAGCGTCGCCCTCGGAAACGACTAGCCAAAATAGTCGGGGATGTCCATGACTTTCATCCCATCCCAACAGCAACATGAGGCCGGGCCCGTTATGCCGAATTTCTTTTATTTATTTTTGATCAAATAGGAAGAGTAGTGGTCAAGGACCTCGCCCTGCTGCGTCGTCTCTGCGGTGGCGGATGCCTTCTGATTCGTGCTAGACGGCTGGGTGGGTAAGTCGGAATGACCACCTCGGATGCCAGGGGTAAGAAGAGCCAACGAAAGACGGCGAGACACACGCGGGAGGATCTTCCAAGTCATCGAGAGAAGGGACCCATGGGCAAACGATCCAATGAGAGGTGCTGAGCTGGGTTGGGGGCGTTGCTTCGCCCCTCATCTGCTCTGTAGCCTCCGACGCCAACTTTCCACCCTCGTCCCCAACTCTTATCAGTCAGAAAACATACACACACACCATGGCCGAGAGTCTTTCGTGGCCCGTTCTCCGTTTGCCGTTTGCCTGCCCGACCGAAGGTTAGATAGCCTAGAGTTCGTCGAGTCGTCGGCTAAAGGGACTTGGTTCATAAAGTATGCTAATTACCTCGGGGTCATGTATCCAACCCGCAAGGCCAAGGTACCTCGGAGAACTTTAAAGAGAGAAAAGAAAGGAATGGAAGGGGCGGTACCTCTCACTATGCATGTACCCGCTAGAGTTCCGTACTGAATGGCTTCCGGCGGAGGAAGAATCGGATTGGATCGCTCGTTGAAAAGCAGGCTGGAGCCCTTGTTCGATGGGGGTTTGATCATTGGTTGTTGTTTTTGTTGTTGTTTTTGCTGCTTTTGTTCCCGTCGTTGTCTACAGACGGAAGCTTTCAAAGTCCCGTGGGCCGTGGCGCAGCGTCAATTCGTGGTATTATGTACTAACTCCCCCCATCTGTCTCGAGTATTAACTCAACCTCCCACGGCTGCCTCCTCATTGGCTGACGTGGCCCTCTCGAGAATGGGCGAGGGTCTTACTGCCAGGGCCTGGCATTATCGTGCATGGGGGCCGGTCTTATCGCTCCCTGGAGACCTGCAGCTTTTCGCATGCGATTTTGTAGCTAGGTTTTGGAGTTGACAAGCCGTATCTCGTGGACTGATGACTGCAGCAAATGCCCTCCCTCCTGCCCCCCCATCTCTCTGCTTGTTCACCATCCTGCATCTCCCATCGACTGGCACCAGCAGCAGTATGCAACTTGAAGTCATCATCGTCACCTCGAGCTCGAAGCCCTGTTTGTATCCTCTCGGCACTGAAATGCTGCCATTCGCCTGTTCTCCTACGACACCTTCGTGCTGTCACCTCAACCCCTCACTCCTCCGACCGACTGTCGCCTCCAAATGCTCTATCTGCCGACCAGAAACCCTAGGCTATCATTGATGATTGGATGCCGTCCCTCGTGCACTCTATTCACGCAGATGTAGGCATTTGACCCCTCACCCGCAGAGACTAAGTTGGCCTCCAAAAGCTCGGTAGATGGCACGCTGCGCTGAACTCTACACGGCCACGGCGACAAGGGGATGGCTTCTTGGGCTGCTGAGGTGCCATTCGTCTACTCCGCAAGTCGTAGTTGCACAAGTATCGGTACTTTGACCTCCTTCAGTCAATGCTCCTCCCACATCTAGCGCAGCTGTGTGCACCTCCAAATGCGACCCCACGCGGGCGCCTTTGGAGCTTGTTGTTGTCGTCCTCTAGACTCACACTGCCCCTGGGTCGACGGGGTTTGTTCAAAGAACCCCGGGTCATGATCCAAGTACAGGGCGACGTGAGGTGATGGTGATGAGCCTTGCCTTTCCTGCCTTGATCAGATTGGCGGGTAGGAAGGCCGCTCGGTGCCTATGCCGTTTCTCGGCCCCCTCCACTTCTCATCTTCGCCGCAACTGGTAATGGACAAACAAAAACAAAAGAGCCGCGACCTTCAAGCCCCCATCCGCCTCCAGCTGGCCGCGTCGGGGGCCCCCCAGCATGATTCGCGGCCAGTGACCTGCTGGCGTGGGACTCCCTGTGCTACACTCGCATTTGCGAGGCCTAACAAATGTTTGCGACAATGATAGCAGGGGCTGCAGACGAGGTGCCGGGTACTTTGCCACGGGGTCCCCCGATTGTTGTCCAAGCAGACTCCCGCTCACTCGAGCACTTCTTTCGGCACCGGTTCCCTGCACGCGACGCCAGTCTGATTGGATTGAGCCAACAGACCTGAGCTTCCCCACCAAGAGAGATGCATGAGGTGGTGTGGCTTCCTTTCCTTCCAGGTTACCATCCATGCCGGCGCACGACTTCTTGAGTCGTGGGGATTCAAGCTCAGGCCAATCACGAAACCTGCGCAGAATCGAGACTCCAATACACCCAAATCGGAGAACGCTCCCGGCGCTGGTGCTGGGAAGCTCGAGAAAGGGCCATGAGCCTTAAACGACAGGAGACCCTGGAGGGATTGATGGCGAGCCGGTCCCTCATTCTGAAAGTCGATGCTTCGAATCTGTCCACGGGACCGACGTCCAGGGATGTTCCAGCAATGGCTGCGCAGTCGAAACAGGCCCAGCTGCCCTTTCCGTGACATTGGCCCCAGCCGTCTCAAAGGCGAGCACGAGCGGGGGCGAAATGCCAGGCTTATTAGTTTAGTGTACTGTGGCTAGAGTCTCGACGACGACGACGCGTGTTTGTGTGTGTGCGCGAGAGAGTGTGTGTGGCGTGCCGCCTTGTCGCGCATGGACGTTCTCTCCCATGTTGAGGATATGGACATGCCGCTCGTTGATCGCGGGTTGAAGTGGTATGGATGGATCGTTTCAATGAGAGACAATCTATCCGTAGTTGCTGGGAAGTTGATAACGAAAGTGGGATTCTGGAGAGGAAGACGCCAGAAGTGGAAACTCGAGATGGACCGTGCTTTGACCACAGGAAATGGGTACGTATCGTTTGGCAACCGTTCGAAAGCTTCTGACGGTGTTTTCTGCTATCAATTACAGAAACCAACTCTCTTGCTCCCGGCTGGAATTGACCTTCTTCTTCTCATGGTCGTGCATACGTATGTCCACATCAAGGCGTGTTCTTCTTCCTAATAGACGATGTTCCGCAATGGACTTGCATGTCGCCATGGTCGCTGCGGAGGGAAACGGCGCTTGTCCCCAACCAAGGTCCACTCAGCTTTGTCCAATCACAGAAGTCCTTGGCAGGTCCCATGACGTTTCTCCCTCCAGGCCCAGCCTCATTGCTCACCACCTACCAACTAAAGCCACTCGCCGGAACCACTTCTTCATCACCTTCCAGCCATCCTCACGGTAAACAGAGAGCCTCGACGACCCCAACCGTCGCCCTTTGAACCTTTAAACCCCTTCCACCTAACCATACCAACACATCCAGACCTCTGCCCGAGATGAGGTTCGCCACGGCCGTCATTGCCTTCCTCTCCGCCGGCCTCGCGCCGGTCGGTGCCAGCGTCCTGGTCAAGAGAGACCAGTCCGTCATCATCAACGACGACCTCAAGGTCCCCGGCGACTCGCCCTTGGAGCTTTGCCCCAAATCCCACGACGACGACATCGTCAAGATTGAGAGCGTCGACCTCGCCCCGAACCCCCCTCAGGCGTACGTTTGCCCCTCTTGTCCCTGTCGACGCATATTCAACCCATCGTGAAGCAAACGGGGAGCTAATATCTCGCTCTAGTGGCAAGGAGCTTGTTATCAAGGCTACCGGTACTGTTAATCAGCCCATCGAGAAGGGCGCCTACGTCTTGCTGCAGGTCAAGTACGGCCTCATCCGTCTTATCAGCACCAAGGCGGACCTGTGCGAACAAATCGAGAACGTTGACCTCGAGTGCCCCATCGAGAAGGGTACCCTGAGCATTACCAAGTCTGTCGACCTTCCGGCCGAGATTCCTTCCGTAAGTTGATTCCATTACGTCTTGTGTTTGATAAAACGACTGACGCCTTGTCCAGGGCAAGTACACTGTCTTCGCTGATGTTTATACCGGTGATGATGTCCCTATCACCTGCCTGACCGCCCAAGTCGTCTTCTCTCGCAGCAACAAGCAGAGCTTCTTCAGCTTGGATCTCTAAGTAGCTATCCGCTATTACGAAGGCTTACGATGATGGGCATGGGTTACAGTTTCACGTAGCGATACATCCAGATTGTTGGGGGTTTCGAATCATCTCATAGCAAAGCTTAGCATCTGGACCTTGGGATACTGCACTTCATTTTACTTCCATGAGATGGTTTTATTCCGGGTAATCTTCGAGTGCGTGTTTTGCGTAGGAGTAACGGCATTATGATGCGTACGTACATAGGGAAGCGATGCTAGATAGGTAGCTTGCAATTTGTTCCAAGACAGCCCGGTATGGTCCACCCACGACCTGAATCGACCATCAGCCTGCCACCCCGTGCTCGTCTTCTCAGTCTCCGTCCCTCCGTATGTTTATCGACACGTCTATTCGCCAAACAACCGGCGTACTCTGCGGAGAACGCTGTCCTTCTCGGGGTCGTAGGGGTGATCCTTGGACGGAATCTCGAGAACCGTTGGGAAAGCGGCCGTGTAGGTATCGACGCGATGTCTTATGCGATCGGCAACCTGCCCCCTATTTAGCATGTGTCCTGATATGGGTCTCCTCTCTCACGGTGGCAACTAACATGTTGGTTGATGAGGATAATGCCGATGTCCTTCCTCGTCGTGAACGACTCGAACGCGGACTCAATCGCAGAGGTGTCGGTCTTGCTGTCCACCACTAGGAAGTTTTTCTCTTGATCAGCACCCGTGCTGACGTGCTATAGACAGGTCAGTCATCAAGAGCCGAAGCTGAATCGTCGTTGAAGCGAAGGTTGCGCACCCCAATGCCGGCAAGAAGGAGGCCGGTGACCGAGTCCTGTACTGTTGTCAGCGCGCTGCATCCGCTGCGTCCGTGGCGTTCTGGAGGTCTCACCTCGTCGCCAATTACGGCGAGGAACTGGCGGTCCTTCATATCTGCTTGCGAAGCCATCCTGGGGTTGACTTCTTTGGTTGTGGGAGAGCTTGCGGTGCCCAAGAGGTCGGCGGGCGATTGACGTACTGAGGTGCGTTGATTACCACAGCCTAGCGCTCCACTTCAGCACCTTTCGGCTGTGGCTGGATAGTGTGCCAGCTTTATTAGCGCTCCAACGCCAGGCGACTGCCCGCTGCAACCAAGATACTAACGGGCACGGATGCTGCAAAGGCGAGCAAGACAGTCCCCACCTGCAAAAGACCATGTCGATAAGCAAGGTTCCTACCGGAGTAGTGAGGTAGGTATTAGGTAGATAGCTACGTATCTTCCACAGTGCCATCCATGCTTCGGCTCATGCACCCCATATCGAAGGCTCCTAGGATACCCAGCTTGGGAATCAGTCATGAGTGAGGAAGAGCAAAGTCTAGTTGCTAGGCTAAATACGGGTATCTGCATATCAGATGCTTTTCGTTCTCTTACTGAAATTATGTATTCAGCTGACCGCGTCTCTTACGTAGCCTGTCTTCGTGAAGGCTGCTACCATAAGGACGCGCATTTAGAGCAGAGAGTACAAGGCCAAGCTACCTATCAGAGCTCTGACGAGCTCTCTGTCTCACATTTAAGGAGGCACCTACATATGAGTGATGACGGGGCAGGTGAGGACTAGGTACGCAAGGCTCTGCACTGGATGAGGTATCATTGTCGAGCGGCGGACGAATGTCCTGTCATCTGCAAGGCACGCGCTAGATTCTAGTTGTAGGCCGCACGTCGTTGCATGGATGCTTTTTTTTTCGTTTAGAGATGGATGCTGACTTTACGGCAACCCGAGGCGTTTTCATATTCTCTTCTTTCCGATTAAAATTTGTCATTCCCTCATGCTCTCTAGCTCATGAGGGAGTTCACGTATTATAGGTTGAAGGTCAGGTATGTAGACACAATGGATTATCGCCAATGTCATCCATCAATAAGGCCCCCGGAGCCTCGAGGCCAAGGCTGGTCTTGACAATCAACGCATTGGATTGAGTGCGTGACGACACAGTTGGATGTTCGATAGCTTCGGCAGAACCATTTGATCCTTTGAATTGCCAATCGATCCCTTCTTGGCGTTTCCTCTGGGAATGGGAAAGCCTGGGTAGGGGAACAGGCAAGCGTTGCGTCGAAGCGTGGTAGACTAGACACGAAATTGCAATTGAAGTACGTCAATAATTATTGGATAAGTTACTCGTTGATTACTTCCAGAAACGAACCGTCAGTTCTCGCACTGCATAATACAATCAAATTCATGTTGCACCGTAGGATACCCAAAGGACTGAAGCTCGACTTGAATGGGAACTTATGAGAAAGAAGTGGGGACCCACTATGCAGACAGACGTTAAAGCGGAGAGCACGCTAACCGAATCCGACCTCGATGGCTCGCCCAGCCTATGTTCCTAGGACGTAACTTCCAAAAACCAATAGCCCCATTTCCTTTGTAAACAATTTCACCCAGCAATGACAACGACCACCTCAACGACTACCGACTCAACACCCATTTTGGCCCTTGCCAACGATCAGCCTTAAGCCCTAAGGCTGTCCAGACTTCATTCTAACCGAGACAACGTCGAAAAGACGAAGCGCAGACTGACAAGATGCCGCGTCTCGTGCGAAAGAAGCCACTCTCTGAACGTCTGAAGGCGCTACTCAACCCCATGGACTTCTTGCTCTGGGTGTCGGAAGAGCTCGAAACGAGGGACTGGGACTCAAAGGCACTCGGCACGCAACTTGGTCTCGGGTTTAACTTCGCGTTCCTCCTTGCCAGGGCTAACTGCGCCGCAACGGAGGTTGAGGATGATGTGTTCAGCGATGGAAGCTCCGGCAACATCATCACGTTCGTCGTAGGTCGAATTCAGCATTTGGTTTATGCGATGCGCAGGACTAACAAACGCTAGGTGCGACCGCTTGTGTGGGTTCTGGGTATCCTCTCTTTTGCCAACGCCTTCTACGCCATGACGCGGACGAGACAATACCGGCTGTTCCAGGTCAACGTCGAAGACAAACCGCACACTCCTTCGGCTCAAAGGGTCAAGGCCAAGTCCGACCCGGCTGCTTCGTCCCCCCTACGAATGTTGAACAATCTGCTGGTTTCCGAGACCGCCGAATCGCGGGCCCATCCTGACAGGGCGCATGATGTGTGGGAGCTGAGCGTTTGGGACCCTCTCCCGGTTTCTCTGCAGCTCTTTTGCCTGTTCAGCCCTGGCCACATTCTCGTCTACATGATGTTCCTCCCGCTGGTGCCTATGGACCCTCGGCCGAGCGTTACCATCTTCAACTGTATTGTCCTGCAGCTGGTTCTCACCGCTCAGCTCACGTTCGTCCAGAGCCGGTACGCCCAACAAATCAAGGATACGGCCATCATCCACAAAGAGGTACTTCATGAGTATGATACGAAGTTCGTACGCCCGCGCCTTCACCCAGTTGTTCGCGATGTCGGCACGCAGTGCTCCCCGGAAGAAGCGGAGGATGAAGAGTCCTTTGTCGAGCTGGGTACCCCTACCACCGTCATCAAGAGGGAGTTCGTTGTCACGCCCAACCCCCACGTGAAGCAGGAGGAGCCTGTCCACACTCCTCCCATTAGCAGTTTCGCTTCCCGGCTTTTCACGCCGACCACGAACCGGCGTTCTGAATCTTTCACCCCCGTACCCAGCACCCGACCGATCCGCCAAAACCTTCCTCCCGCCCCTGCATACCAATCTGCTTTGACTTCCACGAGCAACGCCGCGGCGAACACGGGATCCGCGAACTTCGGCGGCAGCCTCGGCGTGTTCAGCCACGCGAACTCGCCGCTCAAAAAGACGACGAGCCTCAACGAGATGAACCAAGGCTTCATGTCTCCTCGAAATTCGAGGGAAATGGCGGCCCTCGAACAGCGCCGTGGTGGCAGCCCGCTCAAGCAATCAGAGACTAGGAGATCCACTGGTTCGGAGGCGCTGGATATCACGAGCGCCCCCAACTACAATCCCTTCGCCAGCGCGAAGAGGAACAAAGTTGTACAACAGCAGGAGCGATACCCTTCAAGATGGTCGGGTTTTCACTGAGGTCGAAGCAGCCTCATGCATAATAGCACATTGGCAATCGGGTAAGGTGGAATAGATTGGGGAGGCTATTAGTGGCTCACGGGTTTATTTACAGCAGCATATATGATGGCGTTAGGTTGATTCGGGTGGGTAATCGACTTCGGGCTGGCGTTCTCCTTTATCGACACGATAATACAAGTTCCAGACTGGCTTTCCAGGCTGATTTGGTATTTCTCCAACCGACCAGTGACATGTTCCAGCATCGAGGTATGCCATCGTAGCAGAGTAATCCATGGGCGTTACTGGTCCTGCTGTGCTTCGATCCATCTTCCCGAGTAATACTACTCTACAAAACGCTGCTTTGAGGTATCCAAATATTCAAACATATTCGCCAGGGGTTTTGTGTTATGATGATCATCAAAGGATGCTTTCACCCAGAAGACAAGCCTCTCCGTACGCCATTCGCCTGCAGTATCAACCCGTGCATAATGATCCAACATGAACCCGTCCAAGGTTTTTGACGGATCGGCTCGATGAGAGGAGTCAGTTGAGGGCCGTCGAAAGGAAGAAGCGAATAAAGGCGCTCGCGAACTCGATGACTTCCTCTCACATCAGGAACAATGGATAAGATATATCCAAGCGCTCAACCGGGTGGGTTCTAATTGATATGTAATGATCTGATATGCTTCTCAGCCTCTTGCAAGTCACCTCATCAACGTATCGTTTGCTTCCAAAGATTCGCTTCGCCCGAAAACACCATCTGCCTTATACTCAACGAACGCCTGTATCGAGTATTTGACCTTCCTGACAGCATTTGATTCGTTATCCCACCACTGATGCGACTTTCTTATGGTTCTGTCTATGTCCTCCGCACATTCCGCCATGACTTTCTCAAACTCATGGATGTACTGTTTCATGCAATCTGAGAGGTGAGCTGGTTCCGAAAATCCAGTATCGACGGGCCTTTTCCCTGCCAAAACCGTTGACGTCGCCTGCTCGCCCGATATCCCGCGTAGCTTGCATCTAGTCTTTGGTGCGTCAAAGTAGGACTCGAAACATGAGTCAGGGGACGGGTCGTCGACGACCACGGACAGCGTCTCCAGCTTCGGGAAATAGAACAGCAATATCCATGCTACTAGGTTGATGTACTCCTTTTCACCCGAGACAGCCAAGTGACGTGTTTTCTGGAGGGTTGTTTCGAGCTCGTCTTCGCTAGAAATATCTTCTAGTGCGGCGGGACCTCTGTTTTGGCAAAAGAGGGTGTCTAGTTCTGGTTGGAAGAGTCGGGAGGGGACAAGACATCCAGTTGTACTGTTGTTGGCTGATTTCAAGGTTGTGAAGTTGATTCCACTCAGTTGGGGGTTCTGCACGAACTGGCGAGACTCGTGGCAAACGTGCATGAGCACCGGGAATGCGGTGTACACGATTAAAGATTGAGGCGTGTCGCATGCTGGCTGCACGATGCAAACTTCTGGTTCGTCCTCGGGGAGAGCAAACAGCCAAATCAACGCCCGAATCTCGGGAGGAAATTCTCCAAAAAGACGGAATTCCATCATACGTGCGTCAAGAGTGAAACTGGGAAATGCAGCTGACGGAAGGTGAAGAATAGTGGCCCAGACGCAAAGGAGGGGAGAAAAGGCGGAATCCGGTGGTCTGATATCAGAAGACAGGAGAACGGGCGTTGAAAAAACGCTTGTGAGAATGCAGGCTACTGCCTTGTCAAGCGGCAACAGCAATTCCTTGAGTCGTTGCACTTGACTAAGATTGGCTCTTCAAGACTGTCGTCCTTTCCTCAACAAGGGTGTCCCTTTTCCATCGACAACCTGTCATTCGCAATCTCTTACATCGCCGCGCGGGATCCCTGGCAACGACTTAGTCGGCTTTCTTGCATCCAAGATTGTTTGTTTATTTTCTACCTATCTTACGCCGTAGCATTTCTATCTCATCAGGTCCTTGGTTCCGGACAATGTCAACCCACTCCGCTCCAACCACCGACCAACAACCCGAAGCTCCGTCGTTTCGGCTCATCACTAAGCGTCCTAAACAGCAACAATCCGATGATTTGGGCCGGAAAACAACACTAGGTTCTCGCCTGAAGGCTGTTTTCCCTAGCCGCCGTGCTGAAAAGGGTAGCACCCATCGGAACCAAGGGTATTAGGAGACCACCGAGAAAAATCGCTCCAGATCAGGCCACTCTCCCACCAGTCCACCTCGAGTCGGACGAGGCTCTGACCGTATAACTCGCTGGAATACGGCAAGAGACGTATCCCGTCCGCCAAGGGCCCCTTCTTCTGAACGTGAGCCTCGCCGACGGAGAGCTAGGACCATTGCACACATCCCCAATACTGTAGCCTCGAAGGGGGAGAAGACCTTGGAAGAGCGACGCTTGGTTCAGTTGGAGAGAAGAACGCTGAAGGAGAGCGGCGACTACCTTGGTGTCACAGGAATCAACCCAAACACCGGAGAGCTGGACGTCCTGACGCCCTCGACCACCAGTTTCAGCTCCGCGTCCTTGGCCATTGACCAAACGCTGGAATCACATAAAAAGACAAGGAAAAAAAGAACAAGCAACCGTAGAGGGGCCGCAGTGCTAACGGAAGAAGTGACCCAAAAGCTTCAGCAACAAGAGGAACAGCGGTTCTCTCGGAAAGATCAAGAGAAGGAGGCCATACGACAAGCGCAGCGCAACGTCCTGTGGCAACGCCATCGACAACAGTGGTCCTCTGCCAAGGAGCCGATTCTAAGTCCTATCGCGCAGTCAATCAAGAGCATTTCCACTCGTGGTAAGTTGAATTTTCGGTCTTCGTAAACAGCTCAGACGACGGTCCCCTATTTGACTATTCCCAAGTCTCATTCTGGGTTATATATGCCAAATTAGTCGTTGCTTTGAGAATACCCATGCTGACAGACGAACAAGAGTCGGAGGCCAAAGACCAAGTGAGGGATTTGCCAAAATTGCAGGAAGCACAATCTTTCCATCAAACAGAAATGGGCCACACGGATCCTAAGTCCCACTTACCAAAGCATCTGATCTCAGAGGATGATGGTGCCGATTCTTGTGACACAGTAATCCGAACGCCTCAGCGAAGACGATCATCCTTCATCACCCATGAGATCGATGACAAGATTGGCAACGATACCGCCTTTGGTAATGACAGCTATCCAGTCATAAGACAGTCTCCAGCTGGTGTGGTGGAACCAGCACAAGATACAACTGCAGCCAGCCAGCAAGTCAAGATCACGCTTTCTTCACCCATTGCTGAGCAAACAATCCTGGGAGGTAGCGCCTTGGGTAAGGCGTTGCCCCCACTTCCAAAAAGCTCTCAAAAGATGGTTTCTTTTTTAGGCCAGCGATGCCTGGAGGAGACAGAGCCAGGAGACCAGCAAGCACTCCAAGCCGTCTTCACCCCAACGAACTCGGGGTGCTCCGAAACGGACCGACGAGAACACAAAACCAGGGCATTCTCAAGGATTCCGTGTCCCAGCCAGAGCAAAGCTCTTACGTACCCCTTGAGGACAATATCAGTAAATGCCAGGCCGACTCAAAAGCATCCCTCGAGGATTTGTATCCCGCCGGAAACGTACCGGCTGCCAAAACATGTCCCTCAAACACCGGGAACAGACCACCCACAAGTCATGAAGCAGGTAAGACAAGCGCGCCAGGAACTCGAGATACCAACATACGGCGAAGTGTTGGAGGACCCGCCCCTAGGAGAGACTTGCCAATCAATGGGAGAGCGTCAATTAGAACCCAACATACAGCACACAGTCGGGACTCGCGGCCCACGACCTACAGTGACCACATCCCCATCCGAATCATGGTTGATGTTCCAGAGTCCTTCGGTGGCTCTGGACACATGGAACGAAGGGTCGATGGCCAAACATCCCTTCCACGAGCTGACGAGCGACCACTTCAAAGGGACAAAAGAACCTTCGAACCCAGTAAACAAGTCTTTCATGAAGAATCGGATATATCCAGAAGAGCCAGAGAGCCAGGAGAACCCGACCTGCTTCGAAGCTCAGGGAGAAAGGAAGGATCCGACGGCAAGACATGTCACCACACCCATCACCACCACTATTGGTTTCGACCAAGATCATTTTCTATCGAGCCCATGTCAAAGTCAACTAAAGAAGAAAGCCAGCGAAAGCTGGAGCTTGTTGCAGAATCGACACATAAGTCGACGGTACGACGACCAAATGTCGACATCGACAGAGAACATCTCGACAGAATCAGTCCATCAGCTGGCCAACGTCAAACGGCGGACGGAGAATTTAATATCAAAAGGCAGCCTGACGGCACCAACTCGGTTCCAAGAGGCTGCGATCCAGCTGGGGGTCAGGAAGTCCTTTGTGAAGAATTTGCCCGGCCAGGAGCTCGAGGAAGACCAGATGGACAACTTTGTCACGTCACACATGTCCACGTCTACATCACCCCTAAACGCACGGGAGGAAACGACACAGTGGGACCAAAGCGAGGCAGTTTCGTTGGGGGCGGCGCGGGCCGCGGCGGCCAACTCGGGCAGCAGGACGGCGCAAACTCGAAAGAGGCATCTTCTGGAGAGCAAAGGTTTCCGGGCATTGCCTCTCAGCCTCAGGAAGCCTCACACCGATTACGTTCCGTTTAGGAGGTTGCGGAGCAGTTTCAACTTGGTGAGACGTTTGGACAAGGGCCGGCAAAAGTCAATGGAGGTCCCGGAGACGAACAGCGACCAAAGCCCGGAGCTGTTCTCTATGAGAATAGGGGGCAGTGCCAACCGGCAGACTACACGCACAATGAGCAAAGCGTCATGGTCAACCAGACAGGTCGGGTCGAAAGCTGGCTACAGCACTCCAAGTCCCCCAAGGGACAAGGGCTCCGAAGGCGGCGACATCGAAAGTCGTTTGAGAAGAGAGATGTTTAACAAGCATGTGCTAAAGTGCGCCACTGACGGCAAGCAGATGGCGGGGATCTTGGCTCGCTGGTATTGGAGGGTGATCTCGCCATGGTTTGATCCGATATCGCCTGCCAGGAAGCGACTTGAGGGCAGCGAATCAACATGGGCGGATTTTGGATTATTCCTGTTTGCGCTGGGCAGCGGGTTCCTGTTGTTGGGGGTCGCGGTCCGGATGGCGCAAGGAATCGCATTGCTGATGCAGGTGGTGCACATCATACTGGCAGGTTTGAAAGCGGTTCTCGGCTCCTGATAACCGGTGGTGACGAAAAGGGGAGGTCGTGGAGGAAAGCTTGGCGTTGGAGCCCGACCAACCGCCGATCGGCGCTATGGACGCCGCCGTACATCGGCTGGGTAGGGGGAAGGGAGGGGAAGGGGAAGTTTGATAAGAAGGAGGGCCGAAAGCGCAATGTCGACTGATACGAGATTGACGGGCGCTTGTTTGAGCCTTGGGAGTGGGGTAGTGTGGCACGAGGGGGAGCTTCATTGGCGAGATTGGTATCGGTATCTGTATACGGAGAGCGATGGGATAAGTCGTTGGTTGATACAACATTAATATTGGTATGGTTTGGTATGGCTATTCCCTATCGATCAAAGTTTGGTCAATGGCAAAGCGGGCGCTGGTCGTTGTCTCAGTGAGTGAGTGAGTGCATGACGGACAAGTCGACCTCTGTCTGGATGGGCTCCAGTCCAATTAGCCTGCTACTCGATGGCTGTTTGCAAGCCGGCCTGAGAGGATACACGTAGTCACGGCGGATAGAGTGAAGCTGGGGCCGGTTCGACGGACCACTTACCAACGTCACGGCAACGGATGTTGTCAGGACTCCGACCCGAGGTCTTGCCAATTATCATAGCGTTCCGTTCTGTAACTTCGTCATCGTGTAAGTTTCGGCGGCGGGCGGATATCGCCTCTACTTTTGGACGGGATTCAGGGATTACAGACCACAGCTTCCTCACTGGAAGGGCATGCTTTCGTTCCAGGGTAGGCTGTGGTGCATGCACCGAAAGTGCCGGGAAGGTTTAGGGAGAAGTAAGATTGGAGCCATTGGAAGGCAAACGAAGCCGAGGCTTGGTCGCTGCAATGTAGCGTCGGCATCGGCATCGCGTCAGTCACGTACTTGGATGCGGGCATGGACGAGACCAGCGCCGGCCGTTCGGTCGGTCGTCAACCACTTGACGACTTGTTGTCATGCATAACAGAGGCAGCAAAGACAAGCAAGAAGATGCAAGATTGGGACGGCAAACAACGGAACAGGACGGAGACGTTTGCTGGGGCACATTGGTGGTAGAGGTGAGGTACATGTGGTGGACACGAATGGACTCAACAAGTTGCTGTTTCGGGCGGCGCTGTTGCCCATTGGAGCCCATATTACTCGTCCGTGCGGGTCGTGTACAGTAGTCAAGCGGGTGGGTTTCGATTTCATATTCTCCTCAAGGAAATAATAGAATGAGTAATGGCCCTTCTTTATACCTAGGTATATAGTATTTGTTACGTACCTTACTACCTACATAGTAGTAGGTACCTCCATTCAAGCACGAGCCATACCTGCCAACGCGCCGGACTGAGGGCGACAATCAACAAATCTCGTAGTAGGATTTGGAAGGTTCTCTCAAGAAGCCCGACTGTTGTGGAGCGGGACCCTCGGGGCACCAGGGGCGCCTTGCGGCGGTGGGCCAATCCGCGGGCCTCATTTGCAAATCAGGGCGCTGTACCCCGCGTTCCGGCGACCGGACCCGCCTCTGGCTGGAGTTGGCGCCTCCGATGATCGGAAGGCTTCGAAAGGCCCAGCACAGGCCGGGGCGCGTTCCAAAGCTTCTTTTTTTCCCTTTCTTTTCCTCTCTTTTCCCTTGCTGTTTCAATACCTGGGTACTACCCAGGCTAAAGATGGGTAGGTAGGTACCTTACATGGTAGACCCTACGGACTCTGTACACTACACTCTTGCGAGGTACTTGCGAGGGGAGGGGCATGTGTGCCTCTTCCTTGTTGCCCCTCGCCTTCTAAGCTCTCAAGCCCGTATCCTCTATGATTCAGTGTCCCGCAACTCTAAGGCACTTGGCACGTAATGCCTCGAGGTAGAAGGGGGGGGGGGGGGGCGGAGGGACGAAGGCCTCCCGGTCCGACAGATACATATTGAGCTGCTCTTCCCCCACATCCTGCCACTTCTCTCCTCCGACTCAGGATTTTCACTTGCTCTTTTCCCCTTCCCTCCTTCTTTCACGCCTTTCCTCACGAATTCTGCCCTCGAACCTCAAACTCCGATCACACCCATCCAACAGCCTACCTGAGAAGCAGCTTGTGAAACTTCCTCGTACCAAACGGCCCCCCGCTTGTGAGGACGACTGATTTGCTCTTTTTGAACTTTTTTTTCATTCCGTTCTCTTCGAGTCGCACACAATGCCTGTTGCCGAAGGTAACCCGCAGACTCTCTACGACAAGGTCCTCCAGGCCCACGTCGTGGACGAGAAGCTGGACGGCACTATCCTGCTGTACATTGGTAAGTCTCTCCGCCTGCGACGAGATTCGAGATTGTTAGGCAATCAATCAGCTCGCTAACCATGGCCGAATTGCAGACAGACATCTCGTGCATGAGGTCACCTCTCCTGTACGTGGCTCTCTCGTTTTCTCTTCCTTGGGCTTCCGACGCGCATGACGTCGCTTGGCCGACCCCACCATGGCGCCTCGCTAACAAAGGACCTGCAGCAAGCATTTGAGGGCCTGAAGAATGCTGGCCGCAAAGTGCGCCGACCCGACTGCACTCTCGCGACCACCGACCACGTAAGTTGACTGCATCATGCACGGGCGGCCATCTTGCCCCATCCTCTCCTTCTTCGGCAATCGCAATCAATCGCTGACCTGACCCCCCCAAACCATCAGAATGTCCCCACTTCCTCACGGAAAGGCATGAAGGATATCGGCTCCTTCATTGCCGAGGATGACTCCCGAATCCAGTGCATGACCCTTGAGGAGAACGTCAAGGACTTCGGCCTCACATACTTTGGCCTCGGCGACAAGCGACAGGGCATTGTCCATGTCATTGGCCCCGAGCAGGGCTTCACCCTCCCCGGCACCACCGTCGTGTGTGGTGACAGTCATACCTCGACCCACGGCGCTTTCGGCGCCCTGGCCTTCGGTATCGGCACCAGCGAGGTTGAGCACGTCCTGGCCACCCAGTGCTTGATCACCAAGAGGAGCAAGAACATGCGGATACAGGTCGACGGAGAGCTGGCCCCCGGTGTGAGCTCCAAGGACGTTGTTCTGCACGCCATTGGCAAGATCGGCACCGCCGGCGGTACCGGTGCCGTTATCGAGTTCTGCGGTTCCGTCATCCGCAACCTCAGCATGGAAGCCCGCATGTCCATCTGCAACATGTCCATTGAGGGTGGCGCGAGAGCCGGCATGGTCGCCCCCGACGAGATCACTTTCGAGTACCTCAAGAACCGCCCCCTCGCCCCCAAGTACAACTCGGATGAGTGGCACCGCGCCATCGAGTACTGGAAGTCCCTGCAGTCCGACCCCGACGCAAAGTACGACATCGACATCTACATCGATGCCAAGGACATCGTCCCCACCGTCACCTGGGGTACCAGCCCCGAGGACGTCGTCCCCATCACCGGCTGCGTCCCCGACCCCGAGACCTTCTCCACCGAGAACAAGAAGGCCGCCGGCCGCAGAATGCTCGAGTACATGGGCCTGACCCCCGGAACCCCCATGGAGGACATCGTCGTCGACAAGGTCTTCATCGGCTCCTGCACCAACTCCCGCATCGAGGACCTACGCGCCGCTGCCCAAGTCGTCAAGGGCAAGAAGATCGCCGCCAACATCAAGCGCGCCATGGTCGTCCCAGGCTCTGGTCTCATCAAGACACAGGCCGAGAAGGAAGGTCTGGACAAGATTTTCGAGAGCGCCGGCTTCGAGTGGCGTGAGGCCGGCTGCAGTATGTGCTTGGGCATGAACCCTGATATCCTTGCTGCCAAGGAGAGATGCGCATCCACCAGCAACAGAAACTTCGAGGGTCGCCAGGGTGCCGGTTCCCGGACGCACCTCATGTCTCCCGTCATGGCCGCTGCCGCCGGTATTGTCGGCAAGCTCGCTGATGTCAGGAAGCTCCAGGGATACAAGGCCAGCCCGCACGTCGAGGCCGCCATCACCCCCGCCGGCGAGCCCCACGTCGACGAGCGGGTGCAGGAGAGCGACTCGGAGAAGGACGCCATCGCCGACCAGCCCCAGGACAACGAGCCCCACACAAACACCATCTCGGCCGGTACCTCTGCCGGTCTCCCCAAGTTCACCAACCTGAAGGGCATTGCCGCCCCTCTGGAGATGTCCAACGTCGACACCGACGCCATCATCCCCAAGCAGTTCCTCAAGACCATCAAGCGCACTGGTCTTGGCCAGGCCCTGTTCTACGCCCTGCGGTTCAACGAGGACGGTTCTGAGAACCCCAACTTCGTCCTGAATAAGGAACCTTACCGCAACGCCAAGATCCTCGTCGTCACCGGCCCCAACTTTGGCTGCGGTTCCTCGAGAGAACACGCCCCCTGGGCCCTGAACGACTTTGGCATCCGTTGTGTCATTGCGCCCTCGTACGCCGACATCTTCTTCAACAACACCTTCAAGAACGGCATGCTGCCCATCATCATCTCCGACAAGGAGAAGCTCGAGGCGGTTGCCGCCGTGGCGCGATCCGGCAAGGAGGTCGAGGTCGACCTGCCCAACCAGCTCATCAAGGACTCGGACGGCAACACCCTCTCCGACTTTGACGTTGAGGAGTTCCGGAAACACTGCCTCATCAACGGCCTTGATGACATTGGCCTGACCATGCAGCAGAATGACAAGATCGCCGAATACGAGCGCCGCATGTCCCAGATCACTCCCTGGCTCGACGGAACCGGCTACCTCAAGAGAGACCCCAAGACGGGCCGTCTCCTCGCCAAGGCCGTCCCCGTCCCCAAGACAAACCGGGGCGAGACCAAGACGGAGCCCCTCGAGTGGTAAAAGACTCGTACTCAAAGCAAACGGGATTGGCTTTTTTTTAATTCTTAAAAAGGGAGTTATTATCATGTGACGTGTCTACGATGCGATTTGGGTCACGGGTTTTGTTTTTTTTGGCATGTCCAGACATGCGTCCTCGCCCTACTAGCGGCGATTCGGGAAATCGAGAGATTCAAAGGGAAATGGTGTAAAGGCGGCTTTTCACAACAGAAAGCTTTTGCCGAAAAAGTTTTACAAAGTTTAACTAGATGCGCAGCCACAAGTAAAGACAGTGAGAAAGAGCTTTCGCAAGATTTGGGTATCTTTTTTCCCTCATGGGCAACGGTGATGATTTCGCTTTTCCGATGCTATACCAGCCCCCCTTGCCGTAAAACACATAAAGTGACGGGATAACTAAAAGTCCACTTCGGCTTCTCTCAGGATGCCGACGTGAACCACGAACTCGGACTCGATCCTCAACCCCTCGGGCAGCAGGGCGCTCGGGACGCGCCAGATACGGAAGTCTCGGTGGAAGGCCCTGGCCCATTCTTCAAAGACGTCGGGGCTGCGGAGCTGCTGCGCCACGATGCAGACGCACGGCTCGGACCGGTCCGTCGCCATCGTCGTCGTCGTCGTTGTGGAGGATGCCAAGTAGTGATGGTGGACCCTGGAGGCGCCTGTGGCGTCTCGGGCGTCGGCCTCGTCGGCCTTGTCTTCCTGCTCGCGGAGGCGGAGGCGGGCGAGGTCGGCGGTGGCGGAGACGAGGGGCCCAACGAGGGCCTCGTTGTAGATGCAGTCGCAGCAGACAATGGCGTCGAAGCTGCGGGCGGCGGGGGACCCCGTGAGGGAGGGGTCCGGGGTGTCGAGCTCCCAGTCGAGTGGGTGGAAGGCGATGACGCCGGGGCCGTCGGCTCTGGCGTCTCGGCCGGGGGCTGACGACGACGACGACGACGAGGATGATGGGGCTATTGCGCCGGCCTTTTTGCGGCGGGAGGAGGAGGATTTTGAGGCTGAGGATGAGGCGGGCTTCGGTAGGGGGTTCGCCTCGAGGTTCTGTTGGATCATGCGCGCCACGTAGGGCTGGTCTGTGAGGACGTAGCGGGACACGCGCGGGGCGAGGAGGAGCGCTGTCAGGGGGGAGATGCCGCAGCCTAGTTCGAGGACCGTGGAGGAGGGGTGGAAGATTGGGTTGAACAGGGAGGAAGGGGAGGAGAGGTAGGTTGCGAAGAGGGGTGTCACCTTCCAGAGGACTGCGTGCAGGGTGTTAGTCGGGATGAGGAGAGATGGGGGAAGAAGAGGGTGGGCTGAGCGGCGGAGCTGTGTAAGTGTAAGTGTGGATGGAGATACTCACCGGCTCCGGTGGTGCCACCGGCGCGCGTCGACGCGAGGATCGTGGGGGACTGGTGGATTGTGAAGTCGCGGCCGGCAATCGTCAACGAGAGTTCGGCGGCTTTCGGGTCGATCATGCCCAGGTTGGAGGAATGGAACTCGTGGGAGAATAGGAAGAATGTTTCTGGGGGGCGGCAGGAGAAGCATGTGAGCATATTCTTTCCGTTCGATAGGGCAGGGGCGGGGGGGGGATGGATGGGCTTACCCTCTTCCGGGTCGAGGATCTCGTCCTCAAGGCTTGAGATGAGGGCTTTTACGGCCATCGCGAGGCGAGAATATGAGTCTGGGGGTTTGAAGTCGAGAGGTTTTTTTTTTGTTTTTGTAAAAAGCTCAAGTCAGTTGGGGTGGTATCTGAGGCTGAGATGGGTGGTGAGGATGAGATGGAGGTATGAGTGGATGAGTTGGGGTGGTTGCGGGTACGGTGTGGGTTGCACTAACAATTTTTCGCCGTTGGAGAACCGGGCTCAACTCCGACTACACATGTCTTGTTGACAACTTCCAACCTTGCGTAACTTGGAGAGGAGCGGTTCCTGGAGGGAGAAAAGGCACTCCTGAGCCATCGACACGCTCACGCGATCCCAGCACGACTTGATTCGTAACCTGCTGACTAGTCGTTTACTAACATCGAAATAGCTATGGGAGGGAAGTGCCTGCTACAAGCTCTCCAACTGACATTCTTGATCTACCAAATGTGTGACGAGCCACTAATGTTCTACATGCATGCCAAAGAGCATTTATTCATTATAATGTGAAAGCGGCTTCTTGTGCGTGTACACACGGTGTTTACTCTAGCCGCACGCCCTAAATGGAATATTGCCGGCATTTGCTTGGGTTTCCTTCCTGGCTCATGAACGTCATGTCAACAGCTTAGATAGCGGCCACTCCTCTTGATAAAGAGGGTTTCTATCCACTGCATGCATGCAATAAGCGGTGTCGTTCATCAGAAGACGTTGATTTTAACGATTCGTTCTGTCATCTATGGAAATCAATTTCTCAAAGTAGAAGACGGCTCTCACACTGTATTATCCATCCTAGATCACGTTCTGTATTTGTGAATTATGCTGCATTTTACAACGTGGTCCCGTTCGTCGATCCTGATAGGTTAAATCTCGTAAGCGACGATATATCACAAGACTCATATCATACGTGATTGTTGATGAAGCAAAATCGTTGTCTAGATGGAAGTCAGCTCTTTCATGGAGAGAGGGGGTCAATCGCATGAGTTGACCTTGAAGTGATTCCATCAATTGACTGTACCTACTTCTTTCCTGTGTTCATTGTAGCCAAAGTTATTAAACTTCAATTTCCACTTTCTTCTAGCTCTGAAAGGCAACCATAGGTCTAAATCGATATCCCTTTTGATCGTCACCTGGAATTGCTAACAGATTCTTTGACCTCTATTAGGACCCTGATTGCTTCTTTGGAATCCACTCATTGTTTCCTTCTCCTACCCGGGGACACGTCTTTTCTAGTCAAGCACCCTCAAATACTTATCCCTTTCCATTGCCACCCAATTACATCCGTCAGCTCGATTTACAGGGCATGTATTTGTCTTGTGGTGGGTATTCTACGTCTGGTGTCTGCCTGGGGCCTGTTTGTGTCCCCCCCCCCTCGAAGCTTCTCATACGTCTGGTCCAAATGACCGATCTGTTGCAGAGCCCCGCAGCTTCGTTTGATCTTGCAGCCAAGGCTCATCCCGACACCCTTGTCATCGTCGTTTGTCCACACCTCTCTCTTGGTATATTGATTGGAATTGCTCCTTGTATCAATACTTGCACCACTTTCCAGGCAGCCAACCCACGTGATAGAGAGAGTAGCTTATATACCATGTCTTCTTTCCTTCTCTTCCACGTATCCCCGTCGTCCCCGAATTCCCTCAGGTTCTCACTGTCGAGTCTGAAATCGCATCCACCACCCCACATCACTTCAGAAAGCCACCATCCATTGACACAATCATGGCACCCGTCCAGTCCAAGACTCAGACTTCCGGTCTCGGTAACCGGAACCTCCTCGACAAGATTGACAAGTTGAGGGAGCTTGGCATCTCCAAGCAAGTTGCTCTTCCGCAGGTAAGCAGCCTCGGACTTGGAGTGTGTGTGTATAGCATCACTTACTGACCTTGAGCTCCCAGCTTGTCGTTGTGGGAGATCAGTCTTCGGGAAAATCCAGTGTTCTGGAGTCCCTCACGGGATATTACTTCCCTCGTTCCGTGGGTCTCTGTACTCGCCATGCCACCGAGATCGTATGCCGCCGAGAAACCACGACAAGCATCATCGTCACAATTCAGCCGTCCGAAGCGACTCCAGAGAGAGCCGAGCTCGCCAAGTCGTTCCGGCGCGAGCTTCGTGACTTGAAGGGACAAGAGTTTGCAGATGTACTCAAGGAGGTAAGCCAATCGTCTTCAGATTCCCTTTCTCGGCATCGATTCATACAACACTGGTCACCATAGGCGTGACGTCCACTTCCCGTTGACATTCGTATGTGCAAATATCAGCTCCTGACTGATTTCGTAGGCTGCGGATGTAATGGGCTTGAAGACTTCCACTGATAGCTCGTCCGAGGGAGCTGCTTTCAGCAAAGACATTCTACGTGTTGAGATATGTGGTCCTGACGAAGAGCACCTGACCATCATCGATGTGCCCGGTGAGTTGACTAACGCTACGTGACTGCAAGGAAGCTGCTAACTAGTCTGCAACACAGGCATATTTGAGAATGCCCAAGATGGTAAGAATACCCCTTTAGAATTCAAAGTGTGGATGCTGATCAACCTTTTCAGGCGTTTCGACTGCCAGAGACGTTGCCTTGGTCAAGTCCATGGTCAAGGACTACATCAAGGACACCCGAACGATGTAAGTTTATCCACAACGCGGGATCTCCAGTTTCTCATTTGTTCATTCAGCATTCTTGCCGTCATCCCGTGCAACGTGGATGTTGCAACGCAAACCATCCTCACCTATGCCGCCGAGGCCGACCCCGAGGGCAAGCGCACCCTGGGGGTCCTGACCAAACCTGATCTCGTCAGCGAGAACGCCACTCGCGAAGCGGCGATGGATCTGGTAAGGGGCAAGAGACGGGATATCCAGCTGGGATACTACGTTGTCAAGAATCGCGGCGCCGACGACACCTCGTCCAGCAAGGAGGAGCGGGATTATCATGAGAAGGCCTTTTTCAGCGAAGATCCTTGGTCCAAGCTCGACAAGTCACGCCTGGGGATTCCAGCCCTCCGCATTCGTTTGCGTGAGCTCCTCATGGATCGGACCAAGAGCGAGTTCCCCAAAGTGCGCCGTGAGATCAACGAGCGCCTCGCCGATGCCAAGGCCCAACTAGAGGCTCTGGGTCAGCCCCGGTCCACTGCTGACGAGCAGAGAGCCTATCTCGGCAAGGTTGTGAGTCGATATATCCAGCTCCGGGACTTCAGCCTGAACGCCTACTACACGGGCGATCCTTTCTTCGAGAAAAACCCTGAATATCGTCTGGCGACCCGGATTCGCGAGATGAACTCGGCATTCTCTCTGATGTTCTTCAGGAGCGCCCACACCCGCAGCTTCGATGACCTGGATGAAGATAAAAAGGCTGAGGCTCAAGACGACAAATTTGATGCTAGGGATGAAGACGAAGATGCTAGCAGAGATGATCTGTACGAAGTAGCGTTCGGGATGCCGCCGGACGAGTTTGGTGAGTTGGATGCGGTTCTGTCAGAGCCCTGCAAGTGTGCTTCGCCACGGAACGACGACATCATGAAGCACCTTGAACAGCTGTACCTCGCATCTCGTGGCTTCGAAATGGGTACTGTAAGTGACTATCGCTGATCGGTCACATGATGTCTTATCCACATACTAACTACCCCCTAGTTCAATCACCACCTGCTTCCCACAGCGTTCAAAGAGCAGTCGAAGAAGTGGGAGTCCGTTGCTTTGGCCCATGTCAGCAACGTCATCCTTGTGGTTCACCACTTCATCTACGGAGTGGCAAAGGAGGCCTGCGGTGATGGACCGGTCCTTGAGGCGCTTTGGTCCTCGATTGTCGAGGACCTCGTCAAGCGTTACCAGATGGCCGTGCAGCAGGCGAGATTGCTTATACATGTGGAGCGGGAGGGCCGCTCCATCACGTACAACCCGGCATTCGACAGAGCGCTGGGCCAAGTCAAGACCAAGAGATCTGTGATGAAGTATGAAGGCTATAAGACCACTACGGAGTCTGAAGCAAACAGCGAGTGCATCGAGTACGTCAAGTACAGTGAACTGACGAAGGAACCGACCAGTGCCGATGGAATGAGCGAGACGTGTAACATCATCCACGACGTCTTGAAGTGCTACTACGACATCGCCAGCGCTCGGTTTTCTGACACGGTTTGCACTCAGGTCATCGACTACTTCCTTCTCTCTGCTGATAACAGTCCGCTCAATGTCCTTTCTTCGAACCGCATCTTCAAGATGACTTCTGAGCAGCTGGAAATGGTGGCAGGCGAAGACGCTGTTACCAAGGCCACGCGCGAGATGTTGAAGAATGACATCAAGCTTTTCGAGCAGGGCAGGAAGGTTCTTCGCACGTAAGGCGGCTCTGAAGCATTGCCGCGGCTGGGTTGATTCAGCACTGGATCTTTCTGCCGTGTGCTTTAGGCAATGTTCGTTATGAATTGTTGATCGCGTTGAGATGGAAACGAGCTTTGTCGCGGTCCTCAGATAGATTGGTACACTTGGAAACCCATACCTTCTATTTAGAATATACATATCTCGCCTCAGAGCTGTCTAATGAGGCCGTTCGGATTCCTCAAAGTATTCACTCATATCATAGCTCAAGTGAATCATTCATAGTGACGTTGTATTTCTGTATCTGGTTTGAATATGCACTATCATGCCATGGCTCGATTTCGAGAAAGGAAACAGCCGTCGCAGGCTACAAATAGAAGACAAACGACCATCAAACGACTTTATGGAGCAGAGCCGGGAGGGCTATGAATAGGCTGGCCCTGCGATGGGATACCATCTAATGTGTGATCATAGACTTGGAACAGGGGGCTTATCAATGTGGCGAAGAAACTACTTTTCACCTGCGGAGTTTGGCAGGAGCAAATCCCACCAGACCGAAGCAACTGGTGACATGGAGCCTGTATATAGAGAGTGACTCTCCCTGACCTTGGCTTCCGAGCTCAGCTACCAGCCGAGCTTCCGAGATGGAATTTTAACGGGCTATAGCAAATCAGGGAAGTATGCGGATACTCGACGTGACCATTCGCCTCCGGGGCTAGCAGGGGCGGCATACGTGCAGCGTGTAAGGCGAATCGGACGAGGAATTGAATGGTGCCGCCGTGAGGGTGATTGGGTGGTGGAACTGGACAGGGACAGCAAGGACAGATCAGAAAAGCTTATGAAAGCTTGTTCCAATTCCGACGTTGCATCTGCCCACGTGACCGGGCCAAGAGGGGGCGGGCAGACGCCGTAGCGCGTTCCTTGTTTGGAACTAATGTGCGACTGACATCACTGCCGCACCCAAGGGAGCAAAAAAGGAAAAAGGGTAAAGAGCAGCTCCGATCCGGTACATTGAAAGGGTCCTCCCCTCTTCGCTTAGAGAGAGAAAAGAGGGAAAATCGACGCGGTTACGGGAAAAAGAAGACCAACAAGATACACGTCTAAAAAAAGGATTTCTTTCGGACCATCACCCTTGAATTAGAGAGCTCATCCGTCCCACCCACCCTCTCGTTTACCTTGCCGACACCTAGCTTTGCCATTGCATCCCATACACACAACCATACCCTGGAAGGAGGGGCACAGGGATGCTGTGCCGGGTAAATGATTTGGGACACGCAAGCTCACTGACCTGAAGAACCACTCGGCGTCCTTTGGAAACCTTTTCCTTCTCTTTAGTCGTTCATCGGTTCAATAGCCGCGATGGGCGTCTCCGACTTTGCTAGCTCGGCCTACGAGTCCATCAGGACTCTCTTCGCAGGGAAGGCACATAAATACAACGCCATCCCGGGTGAAGAGGGCGAGAGAGACGAGGCCGATGAGCATCGGGAGACCCGCGTACCGGTCCACAAACGCCGACTCTTCATGCTCACAGTCGCCGCCATGGCTTCTGCTATTCTCCTTACATCAGCCTTGGCCTTCAGGTGAGTCCTGTCTTGATCACTCAACCCTTCACGTATGCGGGACTGGAAACTCACAGCACGAATAGCTTCGTCAGCGGCCAGGCACCGCACGGCGATCTGGAGTCCATCTCGCGGTTTTGGGGCCAGTATTCACCCTTTTTCTCGGTGCCATCCGAGATCAGTCCCGCGACGCCCCCCGGCTGCGAGATCACCTTCGCACAGGTCCTGTCGCGGCACGGTGCTCGGGATCCTACCGCCAGCAAGACAGCGAACTACAAGGCACTCGTCGACCGCATCCACGCCAACGTCACCAACTACGGCAGAGGCTACGAGTTTATCCAGACCTATGAGTACACCCTTGGCGCTGACCAGCTCACATCTTTCGGCCAAAAGGAGCTTGTCGATTCGGGCGTGGCATTCTACAAACGGTACCAGGCGCTCGCCGCCGTGCACGAACCCTTCATTCGGTCTTCCGGCCAGGAGCGCGTGGTCCAATCTGGGCTGAACTGGACGCAGGGTTTTTACGGCTCCAAGGCTGCCGATGGCCATAAGGTGGGCGGCGGTGGTATCAACGGGGCCATGACCATCATCCCCGAGGCGGAGGGTGTCAACAACACGCTGGACCACGGTCTCTGCACAGCCTTTGAGGATGGCGCATACTCCAACGTGGGCAACGAGGCGCAGGCGCCGTGGCGCGACATATTTACACCCCCGATCACGGCCCGGCTTAACGAGAACCTGCCCGGAGCAAACCTGACGGGCGCGGACACCATCAGCTTCATGCAGCTGTGCCCGTTCAACACGGTGGTAGACGGCACGCAGTCGCAGTTCTGCAACCTCTTCACGCTAGAGGAATGGAAGAGCCTTGAGTACTACGAGACGCTGGGCAAGTACTACGGCTTCAACGCGGGCAACCCACTCGGGCCGACGCAGGGCGTAGGCTTCACCAACGAGCTCATCGCGCGGCTGACGCGGCAGCCCGTGGCTGACCGCACGTCGTCTAACTCGACGCTTGACGCGGACCCGGCGACGTTCCCGCTCGATAAGAAGCTGTACGCCGACTTCAGCCACGACAACGACATGATGGCCATCTACGGCGCGCTAGGGCTGTACAACGAGACGCAGCCGCTGTCCAAGACGGACCGGACGTCTGTGTCGGAGGCCAAGGGGTTCACGGCGAGCTGGACGGTGCCGTTCGCGGCGCGTATGTACGTGGAGAAGATGAAGTGCGGCAGCGCGGACGAGGAGATGGTCCGGGTGCTGGTCAATGACCGGGTGATGCCGCTGGTCGGGTGCGGCGCCGACAAGCTCGGGCGGTGCCAGCTGGGGCCGTTTGTGGAGAGCCTGGGGTTCGCGAGGAGCGGAGGGCTCTGGGACCAGTGCTTCGTGTGATAGGCAGACCAGGCCTGTTTTCGTTAACCGTTAGACTAGAGCTAGACGAGGAATGATGGATGACATCTCTTCCCAATAGAGTTGAGAGAGAATATGACGTTACGTTGGCTGAAGCTTACGAACAAAACGTGTCGAGCGTCAGTGTCAAGTGTCTGTGGCACCAAAGTTTCGGTTGACAGGGGCCCAGGAGTCCGGGACTGGCAGATCATGGATGGAAGCCACGGCGGGTCCCCTTGGGGTTCATGAGATGTCTTCGGGGGATCTGGGAGCCGCTCAGCCGTCAAAGGACATAAAAGTCGTAAAGGCCGCATCTGCTGGGCCCATGTATGCATGCATGGTGGCGGAATCTCATCCACGGCCCAATCCTCTTCAACAACGTCTGGAATGGGGATGTTTCGTCTCGACGGAGTGAGAGAGTAAGTGAGTGAGTGGGTGAGAGAGTGAGAGAGTGAGAGAGTGTAAGGGGGGGAGGGGCATCGGGTTCGTTTCTCCGCTATGAATAGCGCAAGGTCCCATCCCAGGCCAAGTTTGGGCCACGAAAGGCAGGGGTTCGAAGCTGGTTTCGTTTCCTGGCTCTTGGCCGTAACTACAAAAAAAGAAAGAGAAAAAGGACTCAAGCTCCTCGAGCCTCGAAGCATACTATGTAGGTACCTAGGGTGCACGTCATCGACCTCCTTCCTAGTAATATTACCCAAGACGGGAAGGGGATCCTGCCTTCCCAATCCGGCCATCTCCCTTTGAGGAATAGAAAACGCAAAGAAAAGACGACGTGGAGGATTTGTTTGTCTGAACTCACCCTATCCTCTCCATCCTCGTTGGGTTATCTTTACAGTGGGAAAGAAAAAGGAAAGAAAGAAAAAAAAAAGTGTCACAGCGTTGCTGGGTGGAATGTGCACGCATCCTAGCGCCCGCCCGCGCGGGTTTTCACACCCCCCGAGCTCAGCTTTGGGGAGCACAAGAGCACGGAGACTGGGAGGTCGGAGATGATTGGGCAGCAACAGCAAGCAGGAGGATAGCTGGCGACGGGTCTGGCGACGGGTCCCCTGGGTCAGGTCAAGTAGTTACATAGTTACATGATAGGTAGCCCTCCAAAGAAAAAACCAAGCTGCCGGGTTTGGAAAACCTAGCGTTCACGAGCAGCGAAAGTAGAGGAAAACCTAGGAGGAAAGTAAACAGAACGTGCTGGTGAATGGAACGCAATGAAGGAAGTAGCTTGGGAGGCCATCTGTACCTACCCACCCTACTTACTTTAGATACCTGCCTATACCAATGTACATAGTATACCTATGTACCTACGTACCTACGTACCTGGTAATCGACACTTGGCAGCCGCGGGGGATTGGGGTGCAGCAAGCTTACCTAGGTACGGAGTACCTACTATGCCGTTGGTCTGCTTCATTCTGCGCCGAGCAACTTGCAGTCAATCAATCAATCCTCGCTGCCTTGTTTGCCATGTTCTGCCTTGCCTCATCTCGGCCGACGCGGGAAACAAAACGACGGGCTTGCTAAGTCTTAGGTGCATGTAAACCGCTTGGGTGCTGACCTGGCCTTGCGCAGCGCAACGCAACGCACCGCACCGCACCGCGCTCTTCTCGTCAAACAAGGTTTCAACGGGCCTGCCTGCTGCTTTTCCCTTTCGCCCGCCTCCTTCTCTCCAAGTCTTCTTTTCCTCTCCCGCTCTCCCCCATCCATCCATCCACCTCACCTCACTACAGCCGGGTTCAAGCTTACGTCCACTTTTCTCGCGTTACCTCCCCTCGGACAGCCTCTCATTCAGCTGTCTGTCTAGGCGCACACTGCTGCTAGCCCCCCCAACAGCGTGTGCCGTGTCCGTGTATGTCGCACAATCCACACACACACACACACACATACACAGCCCACCAAGCCAAGGGCTCGGGGCGCAACACCGAACCGAACCAAGTAGTAGCAGCAGCAGCAGCAGCAGCAGCAGCAGCAGCAGCAGCAGAGGACGACGCAAACCACACACCGCGCGCTTTCGACCACCTTTCATGAACCGGACCTCCATCGGCCGCCGCCGCACATCCTCAACCACCGACACACTCATCACCAACACAGTTGCTGCCGCCGCATCGTCGACGTCGCGCTGAAAACCCTTGTTCCCTCTCCACTCCACCCTCGCCATCAAAGCCGACCGACTTGCATCGTCGCAATTGAATCGCAAACATGGTGTCTGTCGCCGGAGGCATCATCATCGCCATCCTGGTCATCGTCTTCATCGGCATCATCGGTTGGATCATCTTCACCCAGCTCCGCGCCCGAAGACTAGGCGTACGTTGCACATCCTTCCATCCACCGCCAAGCCATCATGCAGCTCATCAATACTAACCGATGAACAAACAGCTCCCGCCCCCGTCGCTATCCTCCTACTTCCCATTCCGAAAATCCGAAGCCACGCCCTCGTACGGCCCCCCGCGCCCTGCCCCAAGCGGCATCTCTGGCTGGTTCAACGACAAGATCAGCTCTTTCAAGAACCGCAGCAGCCGCTCCGCCGCCGGCGCCTACGAGCAGCCCTCGGGCAACGGCGCACCCCGCCGCGGCTTCGGTCCGCTCGATCCGGACGAGGCCTGGGATGCGCGCGTCGGCCACGAGGCCGAGACGTATGGCCCCTACGGCAACTACGAGGAGCAGGAGCTCGGCTATCGTGGTGGCAGCGGTGCGGACGGTGGTCACGGCTACAGCATGAACCTTGCTGCGACGCCGGGCGTCCACCACGACGAGCCTGCGCGGGGCCGGAGCCTCAGCCGGCTTGGCGATGACGATGCCGGACTGGGCGGGCCCAAGTCGGGCGGTAGGAACCCCTTCGAGGACGATGCGGAGCCGAGTAACATCAGCTTGCGCGGTGTTAGTCCCCGGCCGATCGTGGACACGGGGTCGCAACAGCACCAGAAAGATAACGGAGAGAGCCCGACGGAGCGGAGGTCGATTTTCCGGGAGAACGTATAATTTGCAGTGCAGTCTAGCCTGCAGCTCGTGCCACGAAACCTTTGACTAACGAGGGAGTGGGGGAAAAGGCTTACATTAAAGCCTGGCTCGTTTCCAGCCTGGGGATTCCAGTTGGGTTAGGAGGCACAATTATATCCCTGGTGGAATATGGGGAAGAGTGGTCTGTCCTTGGGGACAATGCGGCGAAGCTACTAACGAGTAAAGGAAAGCGGGCCCGAAAGGTGGAGGGTTTACGGGGACATGTCACGGTTGGGGGGGAAATATGCTATCCAATTCCAAAGGCGTTAGGGTTGCTACTGTTTCTCGCTTTACCAAGCTCTTTTTCTTTCTGAGCGCCTGATATATAAACACAATGAGCCGCCAAAGGCATTTCCCCTTTCTGCAACACTGCTCGCTCGCAAACTGCTCGCCTAAAGAATCGATGCCCTACATAGGTGATGGGATCCGTTTGTCCTTTTGGCCAATGACCCAAGTGGTCCGGCATGAAAGTCGACGACTCGGAGTAGCACATACCGAGCGTTTTCATACCTAATCCGGCCGGACAGAGAGCTTGGACGAACGGGCTCGGACGTTTTCGACACTCATCCCCGCTCGTCAAACACTGCGTATAAACTGAAATCTTGCCACAGATCCTAACCCGATCCCATACTATTCCCATATAGTCCAGTGGTTAGGATACTCCGCTTTCAATCCCCTTGGAAGCGTTCCGGAGAGACCCGAGTTCGAACCTCGGTGTGGGAACAATGCTTTTGATTTGTGTGCTGACTGGTGGCGTCGTCATCTCCCGTGGTTGGTTTTGCCAAGCGGCGTCGTCTTGCTGTGTGGCGTGCCCAACTAGCAAAGGAAGGTCTTTGGCACACATTGCCCCGTTGCGAACATCTCTGGGGGACGAAGAATATGTCGTTTTGGCGTCGCATGCCGCGTTCATAGTTCGTCATTGGTCTGCTCTCCCTGACTCACTCACCCCTCCGGTTCGCTATCCCTCCCCCCTGTCTGCCAGCCCGGTCCGCCCCCGCTGAACCATGTACGTACCGGCCCGAGCTTCCTGTGACGACGACAACGGCCGGTGGACTGACTGACTGGCTGGGAGAAGATGAGGAGGTGTCAACTGCTGGGTGGCAGTCAGCTTTGCACTTGATTGCAATGGAACCGAAACCTGGCGGTGGAAGGTGAATGGAAGGCGAATGGAAGGCGAATGGAAGGGCAAAGGGAACTTGTCCGCTTTCCCCACAGTACCCACCATCCGCAAGCTATGTCCTCATTCCTTCCTTCCCCCCAAACCCCGCCGTCCTTCTACATCCATCCATCCATCCCACCTCTCCCGCTCACTTTCCAGCTTACTACTCTTAAAGAAAAATAAATAAAAAGTGAGCTTCGACCCCGGCGTCGGTCGATAGAGATAACCAACCACCACTTACACATACATATACACCTTTGTTTGTTAAAGACTCGCGACACGGCAGACGTAGTTTTGATCCATCGATTCTCTACTGGCGATCGCAGCCCCCCCGTCCCTTTGTAGAGCGTAGAACCAGGCACCGCCAGGGAAAAGCAGCAAAGATGGCGGACCTCAACCTCCAGGAGATCCACGACACCCTCCTCGACATCGCGAGCGAGGCGGGCAAGATGATCCTGGCCGCAAACCCGTCGTCGATTGACCAGGGCACCAAGCTCAACTGTGCGTAGCCCCCCCTCCTTGCCCACCGCCCCCTGGCGCCCCAATGTCCAATTCATTCGTCCCCCCCGAGCCACCTGGGCTTACACCGAATCCCGCGTCCCTCCAAACAGCCGTCGATATTGTCACCGAAACCGACCAGGCCGTCGAGAAAATGGTCTCGACCCGCCTGCAGTCCGCCTACCCCGACATCTCCTTCATGGGCGAGGAGACGTACACAAAGGGCACCCGCCTCGGCCCAGAGCCGACCTTTGTCGTCGACCCCATCGACGGCACCACCAACTTCGTCCATTCTTTCCCTGACGCCTGCATCTCTCTCGGCCTGTCCGTCGGCTGCGTCCCCGTCGTCGGCGTCATCTACAACCCTTTCCAGGACCTCCTGTTCACGGGCATCAAGGGCAAAGGCAGCTACATGCGCCGCGCCGGCGGGGCGCCGCAACGCCTGCCCCTGGCCCGGAGCCCGGTCCCGCTAAAGGGGCTCGACGGCGCGCTGCTGGCCTGCGAGTGGGGCTCGACGCGCGACGGGCCCAACTTCGAGCTCAAGGCTGAGACATTCAAGCGGCTGGCGGCGACCAAGGAGTCGGGCGGCGCCATGGTCCACTCGATCCGCGCGCTGGGGTCCGCGGCGCTCAACATCGCGGCCGTCGCGGCGGGCCAGCTGGACGCGTACTGGGAGGGCGGGTGCTGGGCCTGGGACGTGTGCGCCGGCTGGTGCATCCTGACCGAGGCGGGCGGGCTCATGGCCGGCGGGAACCCGGGCGTCTGGGAGCCGGCTGTGGACGAGAGGGTGTACCTCGCCGTGCGGGGGGCGCCGACCGGGCAGAGGGAGATCGTCGAGGAGTTCTGGAAGGTGCTGGACGGCAAGAAGCTCGACTACTCCGTCTAGGCAGGCTTGAGCTTCCGAGGACCTTTGTGAAGCACCGCAAGGCAGTTTTGGTGGGGTGGATATGACGTGACGATGAAATGAAAAAAATCACAGGTTATGTAAATGAGGGCCGGAAAAGGCCGAGACGCGCCTGGCTGTTCGAAATGGCGTTTCTACAGAAGCCATATACGACCGACCATCTAGTTGGTAGACTGATTGCACTTATTGCCAGGTCATCCGGTTGATGCACCAGAGCGGGATAGCAATGAAGGCTGGACTCGATATCCATCATGTTTTCTTTTGTTTTGTCTTGCCTCGACCGTTTTTTGTGTGTTCATCCCATGCTACCTCAACATCAAGAACCTCCCCCTTCCCCTCCACCCGCCTCCCTCCATTCGAGACGAAAGAGGTGTGAATGGACCGGTAATTACGACCCGCTCCCAGCTCCCGCATCCTGGCAAGGTCAAAGGCGTCGTCCCTCATCGACATCAAAGGCAAAAAAGACAAAGAAACCATGTGTCCTGGCGCGGTGGGGTTCCTTCCCCTGAGACAAGTAGCCGCGAAGGCTACCATTATCCTTTGCGGCTCGGAGAAGGAGGGATGGATGGGTGGATGGATGGATGGATGAATGGATTTGTGCGGTCAAGCTCGGGCTGGAATCGCATGATTTGCCGCGAGAGTTGCGACAGGGACCGAAGATATAGGCAAGGCCGACGGCCCGACCAGCCAGTCGACACCCGACGCGGCGACGGGGGAGAGTGGAAAACCCAACGCCACCGGCAACGACGTACTCGGACACGCGTGAATCCTGCGGCAGTTTCGCCTTTCGACTTCTCCCCCGTCCCATACTCTAAGGTTCCGGACGAGGTATGGGATCTTGCGGGCATGGGGTTGCTCTTCCGGAAGGCCTGCCTCGAGTGGCGTGGATGAATGACTGCGCCCTGATACGCGTGGCTTCTTCCCTGCCCTTCTCGCGCGTTGCCGTGAGGACGCTGCGCAAAGGAGAAGGACGAGCGACCTGGGACGGTCAAAGTCTCCGAGAGAGAGCGAGAGAGAGAGAGAGAGAGAGAGAGAGAGAGAGAGAGAGAGACGAGGGTGGAATCCGAGGCAGAGAGGTGACTTGGCTTGCGAGGCATCATCCGCCGTCGCGCGTCGCCTCGGACGATCGATCGCCGTCCGAAAAGCAATAATGTCAGCGAATGACTGCGAGGTGGGAAAGGGCGATGGATGGGTTGTTGGGAAGGTTCATGTAACCCGACTTAAGCCTGCAAAATCATCACTCTCTTCTCATTGTCTGAGGCTCGAACATGGGTACCTCCAACGGGGAGGGGGAGAGGCCAATCGTCCCCAGTAACGGCCCCAACATGGTCGCCAGGGGCGATGGCGTGATCGCGAACTCGGTGAGCCCCCTCCCCTCCGACATCCTGCGTTCGTCGGTCCAGGGCCCCACGCGGGGTTCGGGAAGGGAGCCGGGCCGCAGGAGAGGCAGGCACCCTGTTGCGACAACCTCTGAGCCTTGTCTCCCAGCGCGCGCGTTCGTCTTGCGCGTACTCGTCGGGTCATTCGGCTTGGACGACTCGACGGCGCTTGTGACGGCATCGTTACAGGGCTCACAGGAATTTCGGTGTACGGTGCGTCCAGTGACGCCGGGTCTCGAGCGAATCGACCTTCTCTGCCTTGCACAATGCGGGTTCGCCTCTTTCGCATCGCGGCCCCGCTCTCCCCGGATGTCTTTCGAGACGAGAAACGAGTCGAGGAGGCTTGCGCCGGCCGGGCGGCGGCGGGGCCAGGAACAGCATATGTCCCACGTTTCTGGCCCGGAGACCCGGGTTCGCATGGTGTAGGGAAAGTCTCAAGTTGGGTTTCCGGGTCTGAACGAGTAGTTCCGAAGGCCCCATGACGCCAAGTCCTGGCCATATCCATCTCCACTTGGAAGGCTTCCACTTGGCCAGTCGGGCTGCGAAGAGCTGCAAAGAGCTGCAAAGAGCTGCAAAGAGCTGCAAAGAGATATATATCTCGCAGAAGATGATTGGCCACCGCAAGAGAAGAAGCAAGTTGAAGAGCAACGTACGTGTGGCGAGCGTTGACGATCACCGGCTTGCTGGCAAAGGGACAAGCATGTCCTCCGGTGATCTGCCAAGGTTGTTTCATTGGGGATTCTGGGCCTGAGTCGCGCCGTGTGCCTAGCCAGGACGCTCGTGAGTTTCCTATAGAGCATATCGGCCTGGATTCCGATTCGAACACAAGTGAGAGGGGTCTTGAACTATGCAGGCCACACTGGCTGGTTGTTGAACCAGGTCATACAAATCTCAGATGGACCGACACCTGCAGCCGGTGGCGTTGTTGGGACAGTGGCATGAAACCGATTGACGGAACTCGTGTCACCGACGAGTGTATTAAACAGCCTGATAACATGTGAAGAAGACTGGGAGTAGAGTAAACGTGCCAATTACAGGCATCTCATCAACTAGCTCGACACAAGGCCGACATGTAAGCTATCCGGAGCCAAGCGACAGGATGGCCAATCGGCGTCGCAACACATTGCCACGATATGTGCTGACAGCCGAAATCAGATCAAGCAACGGAAAACCCAATGCGCCTCGACCCGAACAATCAAGAGACGACGTTGAAGGCGGCTCTTTGTAAGACATGGACAGCGTGGGGGTTCGCGAGAACGTCAGAGCCTTATAGGATGGCGTGCGCGGGGTGGGTGGAGCACGACGTCAGGAACCATGGCACACCCTTGTCTCAGGCCCATTGAGGGACCAATTTGGGAATTAAGGATTTCGATGTCCAAGGGGGCGGGGGATACCAAAGCTAGATGGCGTCGAGTAACACTTTTTCCACATCAAAGATCGGAATTCGGATCGTCGTGGCGGCGGTGTTCTGCATCACGCAACACACTATTCTGTTCCTAGGGCGGACCCTCTGAGCGGTGTAGGATGTGCGGACGCGGCTGGTGATTGGCGAAGACGGGCGGAAAGCGTCCCGGAAAGGCAAGACTTTCTGGGAGGGGGGCTCGAGGAAAACAAAAACAATCCGGCGGCTGAATATTAGCGGTCGTCTCAGGCCTTTGGCCAGCAGAGCAGACAACGGGCTTGTGACTCTAGATTGTTGATCTTCGACACGTGTGAAGAAAGAGACGAAGTCAAAGAGCGTCGTCAGTGGCGACCCACCCCACTCACCACGGGCCTCACACCCCCCCCCCCCCCCCCCCCCGGGGGGGGGGGGGAAGCATCTTGACGGCATTTCGAGACCGAGAGTCGGTTGTAGCGACGACGGACGCGAAGTAGAGGCACGGAAACGCAGTAATCGGGGTGTGAGGGCGCGACTTGGTGTGAGGACAGGTTGGCCGAAAAGTCGGTGGAGTAGGAGGATGGTCGGCCCAGCACTCGTATTGGGAAGAGGATGGAGGTTGGGCCAGCACATTACCGAGGAGGGGGACGGAGAGAAGGATAGGCGGTAAATGCAAGTAAGCGGTGTTTGAGGGGGGGGGGGGTCCCTACCTCGCGTACCCTGGCGTGCACGGCGGCGTTGCGTGTGGGCGGTGGGGAACTAAAGACGGAGCGCAGTGGTGGGTGCGGGCTTGCGTACGGCGCTAGTAACCGTGGTGGTGCGTGTCATTCGAGGTGAGGTGTGTTGCGAAAAGCATAAACTAATTTCATGCTGGGCTTCAAGGTAATGGCTGATATGTGAGATAAGGGAAAGCCCCCCCTCTCCCTCCCCCCCGGACGGGTGCAAGTGCAGCATGGCGCAAAGCTACACTATCAGCATTATCTCGCAGGCGGATGGAACGAGAGAGCCATGTCCTACTGTACAGCCGGTGCCACTGCCGGCGGATGAGCGGACTGGATGAATGCAGGACGCACTGCAGCTGCCATTGATGAATGCACAGGATGCAGATGCAGACTGCAAGCCGGGAGGAGGTCTGGCGAGCGACGTGTTGCATCGGGCTTCGAAACAGTGTGCGGTAGCCAGACATAGAGTGATGTCGATGGCAAGCAGGGCAGGCCAAGGCAAGCAGACAGACACGCATGGTAGGCAACAAATGCGTGGTGTGTCTGGCCGCCCACCCTGTCAAGCAACGGCCAGGGCCGGGGACGACCGACGTCGGCGCCGGGGTCGGTTGCAGTATGCATAGTAGAGGGGCCTATGAAGAGTGGATGTGTGGATGGGCGGCCTTGTCCCTGTCCCTCTCTCCCTGTCCTTGTCCTGGTCGACTGCCGCTTGCCTACCTACTTTCTCCTGCTTGCTGGGCCGTGGTCGCGACCCGATTGTTGAGCCAGGCCCAGGCGTTGGCCGAAGATGGATTCGAGATCTGCTACAGCCCAAACCGATCGCTTCACTCGTCGCCCATTCGCCTTGGGTGACCCGAGGCTTGGTTTCGGTTCCACAGCATCGTCATCCCTCTGGCCCTCGCACACCGCATCTTGCTGAAGGATGTCCAAGGAGCTGACCTGGCTGAGCGAGTGTCCTTGGAAAGGGAAATTGAACGTGTGCGAAGGGGCTGTTCTGCTCGTCCCCC
>JASUDE010000459.1:0-38347 GCA_034509685.1 Colletotrichum cereale | reverse complement strand
AGTTGGAGGGTATCTAGAAAATAGGGTGGCTGGGCGCGATTTTCGGGTGACCGAAATGCAGGGGTGACCGAAAAGTGGGTGCTTTGACTTATCTTAGTCGGCGGAAACACAAACTCCAAAAGGCAAGGTCAACATAAAAGGCAATTTATAAGTGCACGGTAACATAACCTGTCCCGTGTGATCCATACAGAAGTCGTCTACCACTAGACCAGAGCTATTAGGAATTGTTTAAGTGGGCACTTGAAAGAGTCTCACCATGTTTATAAACCGGTTGTGACTTGGTATCAATCTGTAGCGACGCACCGCGTTCATTTTCGACTTTGTTCTTGCGCCGCACTTCGCACACCTCCACCACCCACAGTCCCGTTCAATCTGGCGCGCTCTCAGGCCGTCAACAGGACCGTGTCAATCATGTTGTTATTCCGTCTTTTTACTTGTTTTGCTGTTGCAGCTGCTCTAGTTATTCCGCCTTCACCCGCCTCTACCGGTATCCAAGCCCGCCACAGTGACGACAAATACACACCCCCTACAGTTAGAGCCTGGAATTCAATCAAGGATCTTTTTATTGCTGGGCAGCCCGAACCCAACACCGTCTATTATTTTATGTCCTGTACTCTACCGACTGCTGAAGACCATAACAGCCGTAAAGCTGCAGAGAGATTCGCTATTGCGAAGACTGGCTGTAAGCACGTAGGGCTCGTGGTTGGTAAAACTGCACCTCGGAAAAGGGAGTTCGATGCGGTCTATATAGATCTTAAGATATCAGACATATGGGAAACAGACGACCAAGGTAATATTGTAAACAGAGCGGAAACAGACGACCAGGGTAATGTTGTAAACATCAACTTGATCCCGGATGCCGTCTATTGGTATGGCCCAAAAGATAATCAAAGGTAAGAAGGTCTAGCATGATTGTCTTTCCAAGTTGTATGCTAAGTCAAACACAAAAGGATTCGATACGTCGGGAAAACGACTGAGTGGAAAGCCGATCTCAGGAGGATTGTGGCTTTGTGTAAGTACTTTCTGTGTTTTTCTTTTATCAATAACGCTGCTTTTTGAACTAGGCGCTAATGAATATACAGCCAAGAAATGGTTGGAAGGAACTAGCAACAAGCTTGACGTAACTCATAACTGTTTGACTTTCTATGAGTACTTGGCTGCTAGCCTACGATAGTTTACTACATGTACCAACAATAATAACAAGACATTAGCTTTGAATACAGTAAGCATGTCTTGAGCGGCTTCTAATAAGTCTGTGTTGTATTGGGTTTCTCTTGCTGTTTTCGCTCTAGCGAGATTAGTCCTCGGGGCTCAGACGTATTATTTTTGAGTGTTTGTTTCTTAGAAGGCTTGGTAATCGGATTGATGATAAAATAAATAGGTTTGGGGGGAGGGGTTGTGAGGGCTGTTAGGGTGTTAGAGGCCTTTTTGCAAGTAGTCATCCTATTCTCCGTTTTCTGTCGTCTGCGTACTGTAACCAACTCTGGGATTTGGTAAAAAGTAGGTTGGCTGTTAAGCGCTGGCGCTTACACCAATATGTTTGCTCATACGCTCACCCCGCTCACCTCGGACATCATCTTACTAGATCAAAAGCAGCCGCATCAAGGAGTAGCTGGGTGAGGCAATTGCACTTGAACAGCAGAGTCAACCACTTTGTCAGGCTCGGCCAAGGTCTTGATCGCCATCATTCTCGACTTTGACGCAAGCCACCACTTTAGCAGCCTTTAGGAACACCCAAAACGACTGCTGAACCTTGAATATATTGCATTGTACATGGCCTGCTGAGTAACGATGATTCAATGTCGGAACTAATAGTCAAACAATACTGTCACTCAACATGTGCTGTGCCCAGCATCGCTGCATCAGAAAGCTTGCTTGGTGAACGCCAAGTACTTGTACGTGTACTTACTGATAGAAAAATAACAAGTCCCCCCTCAGCTTGTTTAAAATTTTCTACTTTATTGCAGCAATGCAAGATGCCGCTGCAGCAGGTTGAAAACGTGGCCATGAAAGTCAACAAGTGTTCAAATGATGGAAAGCGAGAGCTGTGATTGGCTGATGGACGAAGCAACCGGCCGGTCACATCATTCATTCCAGATCCACGCAATTACCCACCAAGGGTGATCAATCACGAAATAAGCTACCTGACTTTCACCATTGCGGGTGAGTTTCATCGACTCTCTTGCTCAAGGTTGCGGGGTTTCCCTACGACTGGGGGTCTCCGGGGTGTCGCCTCATTGCGTGCCTCATGTCGTGACCGGCAGTGTTTCGATATTTGTATTGGGATATCTCCGCATTGGAGCAAAAACTGGAAATTTATAAAGGTTGACGCCAGCCTGAGATTCCTGTGAGGTGAATCATTCAAGCAGCTCCTATTTGACGGATCATCCTTACAGAGTTACACAGAATAAACACTTCTCTAATTAGGGCAAGATGGCACCAACGGCAATCGACAATGAAGTTCCTATCCACACCCGCACCAAGCCTTCGTATCCTCAACCACAGAGGGCGTCCTCAATTCTAGATGATCAGTACGAGTCCTTTGATGTCACGCCGAGCATTGGTCGCGAATTTCCCAAAGCAAACCTGGTCGAGTGGCTGAATGCCCCCAATGCCGACGAATTGATCAGAGACCTCGCCATCACCAGTGAGCCAGGAGAACCGTGACCAGTTGAATTCGGTAGCTGATGGTGTGTGTAGTTTCTCAACGGGGTGTTGTCTTTTTCCGAGCGCAGGACAACCTCACAAATGAGTTGCAGAAGCAGTTGATTCTCCGACTCGGAGAGCTGACCGGCCGGCCCGCCGACTCGGGACTCCACATTCACCCGGTCCTCAACTCGGAGCGTGAACTGGGCGGGTCCGACCCAGAGATCAGCACCATCAGCTCCTTGCAGAACAAGAAATACTACCGCAAGCCTCTGGAGGGCGAGGGGCTCAGCCCCAAGAAGCAGACCACTGCGCAGTGGCACAGCGATATTGCCTTTGAGCCCGTGCCGGCCGACTACTCATCACTGCGCCTTGTTGAACTACCCAAGACTGGTGGCGGTAGGTCGGAACGGACAGACCAAGGCAGTATTAGCACAACTCAGCTGACGATCGGCAGACACACTCTGGGCATCTGGTTACGAAATCTACGACCGCCTCAGCACCCCTTACCAGAAATTCCTGGAAAGCCTTACCGTAACCTTCGAACAACCTGGCTTCGCCGCCGCTGCCGAGCGTGGCGGGTTCACCTTGTACGACAAGCCCCGCGGCAACCCGAAGAACGTCGGCAGCATCCTCAAGGCCGTCCACCCCGTCGTACGGACCAACCCCGTTACCGGATGGAAGAGCGCCTTCCCCGTCGGCGGCCACGTGAAGCACATCAACGACGTCACCCCCGAGGAGAGCAAACACCTACTCGACTGGTTCTTGGATCTATTGCAGAGGAATCACGAGGTTCAGGTTCGTTTCAAATGGCAAAATTCTAACGACATCGGTAAGTGGATAGCGTGGGTGGGCTCGTGGCGAATCGACATAATGCTAATCAAAAGCCTGCAAGCCATCTGGGACAACCGCAGCACCTTCCATACTGCGACCTTTGACTACGAGGACCAAGGCGAGAGGTTTGGCAACCGAGCAGTCGGTGTCGGCGAGGTGCCTTACCAGGACCCCAACAGCAAGGGACGTCGCGAATCCCTGGGTCTTTCTCAAGTCATTGATGAATATGTTTGATCGTAAGAGGGAAAGGAATTGACGAGAAACCATGATCGGGAAGCCGTAGTATCAGTTACTTTTGTTTTCGAAACAAGGTTACATTTGATGATTACCAATCTTTGCATCATTCAGCGTCTTGCTAAGAATGAGCTGATCGGACGAGAAGATAAAGGAGAGGATATAAGGGTACCTAGAAGGAGGTTAGGAAGGAGGGAGGGAAGGAACAAATGATAGGGTAAGAGAAAAGACAAGTTATGAATGCTTTTTCTACTTAATCTTTTCACAAAGGCATCTCTAAAGCCCATAGCTCCAGTATGGCATTTCCCCTTCTAACCATGGGTTCGTGAGGAGTACCGACTAACTTTTGAGGTCAAAGCCATGTTGCTTTCGTCTAAAAAGAAAGTTCATGCATGACAACTGACGTAACTCGCTATTGTGCAGCCCGAACGGCCGACTGCAGGATGTTGACTATTATCGAGGCTGATCTACAGGAGCTTTGCGGCGATTGGAACTCTCAGCAAACCGTCCAGGGTTATTCTAGGGATATCCGGTTTATATATAACTTGGTAATATTCAGAGCGTCCACCTCGTTGCGAACGTTGGAGCAACCTCTTCTTCACTCCCATTATTTCTCGCTCTGCTTGGCATCGACTTCCTTCGGGACCCTGACACCGATCCCGAACACGATCAGGACTCGCACAATGAGCATTGGAGCTGTCGAGTAGAAGATGATGTAGTCCTCCACCGTCCACGTTGACCTGTCCGACCACAGCTCCCACCCGCCGACGGCTTGCGCACTGCTGTGAAGGTAAGCGGCGTCGCTCAGGAGCATTCCCGCACAGACGACGCGCCACAGGTTGAGATCGTCAAAGAGCCTCAGGACCACACCCTCGACGAAGGCGAAGAAGAGCCACCCGCCACCCAGTTGCGTGTAGAGGAACTGCGTGTTGGGCGCGTACGGTATCGCGTTGCGCGTCACTCCCGCGAGATACTGGTGCGGCGTGTGCAGGACCATGACGGCGCCGAGTAATGCGAAGATGGGTTCGAGGGTCATGAAGATGAACTGGTAGATGCCCGGCACCGCGGCCTTGGCCGAGACAGTGGCTCGATGCGAAGCCATCGCCTTGGGCCGTCTTCGGGCCACGGGGTTCTCTCTGAGTTAGGGATGCCGACTTGAACGCAACGTCGTCGAGTTCGATCCGTGTGTGGTATCTTTCCGCGTCTCAGTCGTGGTTTCTACGTAGCAAGCAGATGCAGATTTGGGGGGAATTGACGGGATTTTGCGATGATGGATGCGGCCAGAAGGAACATGAGCTGTTCATAGGAGATTGCGGTCGGTAGCTTTATCAGTGTTCGACCCCCCGCCGAAGCTTATCCCAGGGCAGTGAAACAAACACACTTCGGATCCCCCGGCTGTAGCAAGCTTTATGGACCCCTACAAGCTTCGTGATAGGGATGCACGGCCAATGATAAGCTCTTCAGGGCGTGGGGAGGGATCATTGCGGCGGGGGCATAAATGACGACGTGCTGGTGTCCGATTCGTCAATGATGATTTGCACAACAACATCAATCAAGTCGCGGGCCAATGAGCTGATCATGGGCTTAGATTTGCTCGGGACTTCTTAGCCCGCCCAAGACAGAAAGCCGAGTGAGAGCCTTAAAAGCAACAATAATGTTATGCAGACTGGAGCTAAGCGGGGTCACATGCAGGCGTCCCGAAAGCCGCTTGTCAGATGAGACCCAGGGTTGGCTTTTTGGTGGGCGTTGTCTCCAAACGACCGAGTGTCCAGGCAATGCCACTGACAACGCCAGTGCGTCATTATGCCCTGAGGATGTGTGTTGCTATGGCGAGAGCACTCAAGGTGTGACGTGTACCACGTTCCAAGCTGCTTCGAACTTTGGAAAACGCTGAAGCCATGCTTGGGTTTTGTGAGGGATTGGAAACGTAGAGAACGAACGAATGATTCCAGAGCGCGCTATGCTACGGCGCGGGCGTCTGCCGGCACACTCTTTCGAATAATCTTTCAAAGCGAGGCTACTAAAGTGTTGAAAAATGTAGTTGGTTTGCTTGGCTGTTGCATTGTTTGGAAAGATGGGTACTTCAGCTCCAAGCTATATGACTTGAGATCCAACGGAGACGGTGATTATTCATGTTGGGCTATCATACCTACTTGTTCAGCTCGATCATTTTTTTGTTCTTAGTAAATAGATGTTTGCCATGGCTCAAGACATGGCTATCTCCCCTACGCTACAGTAAGTAGCACAGTCACTGGCTATGTATTTCTATGGAATTTTGCATGTGTGTGTGAGTGAGAGACATCTCGAAACACGACTCTGTTGGTTTTTTCTTCTCAAAATTCTTTGGTTCGTAAAAGGTTTGCATTATGAGCATACTCAAGCTCAACTCTGCGCAGATGATGTTTTATGTCCTACTGCCTGTTACGAGTTTCAACCCCCAACCCCCCCCCCCTCCAAAAAAAAAAAAAAAAAAAAAAAAAAAAAGGAATTATGTTGGTGCAGAAATGGAATCTTTTCAATTTATCTTCTGTCGCGATGCCTTCACCGGCATCGCCAGCTCCATGAGGATTCTTCCGGAACCTAGAATAACTTTACTCCAGCTCCCCACCAGTTAGACCCACACGTAGTCTACATATTTCTACGCTTCAGATCACGCAACCCTATATATAGAAATCTAAGCCGTTTTCCTATATTATTTCCTACCTAAAAAGTAACTTTATAATAGTTATAAGCTTAGCTTATACTACACCTTTAAACTACTATATCTAAAACGTACTACTTAGCTAGGAACCCTCTTTTAAATAAACTATCTCTTACTCTTAATCTTAAATCTTAATCTATTATATCTCTATAATTAACTTTATTACTACTAACTACTAAGAAGCTTAAGTCTTAAGGTAATTAGCCCTTATAGTATTTAGCTTTTTAACTTAAAGCCTAATTAAAATATATTTAGAACTATATTAACTTAGATAACCCTTAAATAGATAAATCTAGTTAACTACTATTTCTAGATAAAATCCCTAATACACTTTAAGTAAGTATAATTAGTAAATATATTATTTAACGTAATACTATATAAAGCTTACTACTTTTACCTTTAAAAATAATAAACCTAAATATATAAATTAAATACTAAGTATATATCTTTAATATTACTTTTAAAGAAACTAATAAGAGATAATATAAAAAGGTATTTAATATAATTAACGTTTAGGTTAAAGTAACTATAGTAGACGTAATTCTAAAGCTAGCTTAAATAGAAGCTCTTATAGTAAATAAGATAAGCCTCTATATAGTATTATATATTTTTAAATAATAATACGCTATCTTAGACCTTACACTTTAAGTAATTACTTAATAAGAATACCTTTTAGTAATTAATAAGGTATGTTCTAATATAAACCTTACTACTTAGCTTTCTAAGTAATAAAACGTATACCTTTATATAAAGCTACTAAAGATACCTAACACTTTTAGACTAATTACTTCTAAAACCTTCCTTTAAGTAGTAGTATACTAAATTACCCTAACGTAAGCAAATTATAAACTTATAAAGATTATCTAAAGTAAAGCTAGAGGCCTACCTATTAGTAACTCTAATAACTACGTAATAATCCTAACTAATATCTTATAAAAAGATTTATTTATAGTAAAATAGAGAGGAAGAAGCTATAGGATCTTTACTACTTTAGTAGGTTACCTTACTCCCTTATCTAATAATAACTTACGTTACTTTATAATAAAAGACTTATATAACCTATATATATATAGCTATACTTATTACTAGCCTATATATAAATACTTAGTTATAGAAAAAACCCTTATAAGGAAGTCTACTACCCCTATAAACGTCTTAAGTAAACTTACTTAATAGATTTATAACTATATTAACTCTAAAGAGAATACTAACCTCTAAATTAAACTTATCTAGAAAAAATAGCTTTAAGCTATACCTACGTTTTAAAAAAAAGAATCTATACTAAATAATAATAATAATAGAAGAAATAATAATAAGGCTAAAAACCCTAAGCTAAATAAAAAGAAGCCTATAGAAGATAATATACCTTTAAAAATTATAGTATATATTATTAACCCTACTTTAATTAACTAGTCTTTAGATAAACCTACTCTTTAGAAGTAATCCTATAGCGTTTTTACTACTTTATACTTAGGCTTATACGTCTTATTATATAGTACTATACTAAATAACTATAGTGCTATATACCTAGTAAATAATATTACACTTTTAAAACCTAGCTTTATTTATATTCTAAAGAGTAGTAAGAAATAGGTTAACTTTAGTACTACTTTATACCTTATTCTAGTAAAAGGTATATATATAATTAAAGGTGCTTTTAAAAGCTGTAATAAAACGCTTTATAATCTTACTTTTAAAGACGTAAGATATATAGAGAACTTTTATATTAACGTTATTTTAGAAGCCTTTCTTTATAAGACTAGTATATAGTACTTAAGACTAGACTATATACTTTACTATAGTAAATACTTAGATAGCTTTATAGTTAAGTAGCTTATAAGGAAAGTAAATATTACCTTTTTTAAATATAAGCTTCTTTCTAACTACCCTTCTTTTATATAAATTTCTATAAGTAATATTACCCTTATTAATATTATAGTAGCCCTATCTACTAGAAAATTAAAACCTATATACTAATTATACTAAAAAAAAGAGATATAAAGTAACCTAACACAGCCCTCCTAGTAGCTATTCTAGATCTAATAGGAATAGTTAGGCTGTAATAGTAGTAAAGTATTATACTAGCGTCTTATAAAGTAACGTAATATAAAAGTAAAGAATAATAGAAATAAGTAATAATAAGGAAACTAAATAGAGGTTATAAAATAAAAAATAGGTCTTAGAAGTAAGGTATTCTTATAGTTAACCTTCCTACTAGAGGAGGTTAATAGTATAGAGGATTATATACTCTATAGGTATATAAATATATATATACCTATAGGGATATCCTCCTCTAGCCTATCTATCTACCTTATTTTATAATAAGTACCTCCTTTTAAAAAAAACACTTATCCTAAGTATACTAAAATATAGAAAAAAAAGTTACTATTAATCTACTATATTATCTACTACTTTTCTTTTATATCCTATATATTCCTCTTTTACTTATTATCTTTAAAATTAATTCTTATAGTATAGCGCTTCTTACTACTACCTTAAGCTAAGGTAGCTAGTAAGTTAGGTTAGTATATATACTTAGCGGTACGTTAGGGAATTATAACTAATAGGGCGTAAGTAGATTAAGAAGCTAAGGTAATTACGTAGGCATCCCTAATAGTGTTAGAGAGTTTCTCCTTTATACTAGTAACCTTATTAACTAAAGCCTTAAACTTATTACCTTTAAACTTATTAAGGGTATTAAGGTTATTAGCTTTCTTATTAAGTAGGGTAACCTTCTAAGTTAGCTTCTAAAGTTAATAGTTAAGGCTATTAATAAAGGCCTTTAGATACTTAGATTTCTTAGCCTTCTTATATAGATTCTTAGTAATCTAGTAAATATTATTAGAGTGCTTATTAATAACTAGCTTATAAGACTTAGCGGTAGCTACTACTATATTAGTAATCTTATAGGTAACGTTAGCCTTAGCAATATAGTTATTAACCTTTACGTTTAGATTAGTAATATAGTCTTAAATTATATTAAGGAGAATAGTTTAGCTTTAGGTATTATACATATATATAATCTTTAGAATAGAAATTAAGTCTAATTACTAAAGTAGTAAAAAAGTGCCTATAACCTTAGAGTTACTTTATTCTACCTAGTATATAAAGGTAAAACTAATTAACACTATATAGGAGGGAAGGTTACTAAACTAAAGCTTATTCTTCTTATACTTAGAAAGTATATTCTCTATAGGGGTAGTAACTATTTAGTAGAAGTATACGTTAGATAAAAGGGAAATACACTAGTTAGTAATACTATTTTTATAATAGTTATAGAAATCCTTTAGCTAGATATAAATCTTATAGATAAAGGTGTTATTAGTATAGTCTTTAACTACCTCCTTAAAGCGCTTAATAGCCTTAGTATAACTAAGGATACTAAACTCCTTCTTATTAGTAGTTCTAGAAGTGTTCTTCTTAATAGTCTTACCTATATTTTTCTTTAGGGTTACTAGGTTAGTTAGTATGCCTAGCGTAATATAGGCCTTAGTCTTTATATTACTATAGATCTTAATAAGAGTAGCACTATTAAGGCTACTACCTATAGTATAAATATACTTATTAACTATTTTATAGTAAGTAACCTTAAATATATAACGCTTTATACGTTTCTTATACTTTAGCTTAGCCTTATAGTCCTTAATCTATTATAAGGTTTCCTTAGCGTCTTTCTCTATTTCGTAAGGTATATTATAGAGGTTAGTGTTAGTAGAGGAGATAGATAACTTAGAGTTATTACTAAAGTCCTTATTATAGCTAGTGTTTACCTTATTAGTATTAATAACTATAGTGTCTATAGTATTATAGTTATTAATATAGCGTTAGTTTTTAGTAGAAGAGGTTCCCTAGGTAGTAGGGATGTTAACTAATTTAAAGGTAGACTTTAGGAGGTGTAATAACTACTAGGTCTAGGTTTAGTTAGTAGCCTTAGTAGTCTTATTATTAATAAAAGGGTTAAAGTTAATCTTATCTTAGTTTATAGGATTATTAGGAATAGGTAAAAAGCGCTAGGGATCTACTATAGTAGCTTACTATATAGTTTTTAGTAAAGTACGCTAGAAGGGAGTATAAGTCTTATTATATTACTTTATAATAGGTAAGGGGAAAGTAGTAAATAGAAGTATTAGAAGGTAGTAAAAAGTAAAGAAATTATAAGGTTTATATTTATAATAAATAGTATATAAAAAGAGAAAAATAAAGGGTTAGTAGGTAGGTAAGTTAATATACCTTTTTCTAGCTACTAGCTATTAAAGGTAAGAAAGGTATAACTACTTATTATAAGTAGGCGCTTCTTCCTCCTTTTAAAAGGAAAAACAAACGTAGTTATTTTAGTAAAAACTATTATAGAAACTATATATCTTAATAAAGAAAAATAGACTAAAAGCCTTTCTATAAGTCGTTATTACCTTTATTAAGAGAATAAATACTTTATTATTATTAAAACTAAATTAGGGACTATAGGATTCCTTAGGGCGTTTGTAATATTTTATAAATTGTCTATAGACGTCTATAGTAAGGTCTAGAGGAAGTTAGCTAAAGCTAGTTTTTATCCTTACTTCTTTATATACTTAGTAGCCTAATTAATTAGTTATTCTTCTTTATAAGTCTTAATAAGGTTACTAGCGTTAGGCTTAAGATTCTTATAAGGTTCCTATATATTAGAAGCTAGTAAGTACTTTTTCTATTTAATAAGATACTTAACTAATAGCTAGGCTTTCCTCTAGGTTACCTTACGATTTATAATTCTCTTAACTTTATATTCCTCTATTCTATTAACTTTTATTAGTTTAAAAAGGATCTCCTTATAACTAAATAGGTCTTCTCTATCTAACGCTTTCTATAACTATATTATTAATACTACTAGGTAAACTCTTTAGTAGGCTAGTAAGTTAAGTTTATAGGCGCTAGGCCTAACTACCTAAGTAATATAGAAAGGTTTAGTACGCTATAGAGACTACTTCCTCTTAGGTTTTCTAGGTAGTAAATATCTTTTACTAAGGTAGAGGAATACCTTATTACCTATAGTAAAGTTTACTAGGCGATAGTATTAGTTATATTACTTCTTTCTTATTACTCCTACTATGTTAATAAGAGTCTACGCTTCTACTTAGTAAGTATTACGTAATACGTTAATTAATTCTAATAGGATCCCCTCCTTACTAACGTACTTTAATATAGTTCTAAAGTAAAACCCTAGTACTAGTTTATTTAGTAATTAGCCTATTATTATAGTAAGTAAGTTTGTTACGTAACAGATAATTGTTTATCTATTATTTGATAGAGGATTGTTTCTTTATGCTTTAGCTAGTAATTAACTAGTATTTACCTATATATTCCTAGTTAATTTATAGAGAATTACTAGAGAATTCCTAGAGAACGTTTTACTAACTCTCTAACATTTTCCTAACAATTTCCTAATAATAGCTAAGAAACTCTTATTAGCTATTTCTTAGAGAATTACTAGGTAAATGTATTATAAATAGAGGCATCTTAATATTTATCTATTTTTACTTATACTAAAGTGAAATAAATAGTAGTACTACTTTATCTATTACTAGAAGCTGTTATTACTAATAACTTCTAAAGATAACTAAGAAGAAAAGGAAAGTAAATATACGTTTAGCCTCTCTTTAGTACTAACTATAAATAATTAAACGTAAGTTTAGCCTTTATAGTTTTAGTAAATAGGAAGAAGATAAGAGAAATCCTATGTTTCTTTTTATCTCTTCTACTAACTTAGTTTTAGGTAGACGAAGTAAAAGAAACTGTTTATTTACATTAATAGAATCCTCTCTATTAAGTACCTAGTTATTATTAAAAAATTCATTATAAATTCTATTAAATCCCTACTAGGCAGCTTAACTTACTACTACTTACTTATAAAATTACTAGAAGTTTAATAAATCCCTTATACTAGCTTTACGTACTCTTTTAATAGTAACTTAATAAAAGCTTTATACTAGATACAATTTCCTAAATAGATCTTAGAATTTTCTAGTATCCTAGCTAATAAATCTATTTTAATATAAAGATTTAATCTAATCTTAGAAAAAGTCTAAGAAAGCCTTTCTTAAAACTATTTAAAAGGAAATCTAATATAAAATAGAAGATATACGTTAATAAGAATCTTTATAGTTAGACTCCTTATAAGATATATTAAACTAAAGTTTAGAGACTAGAGATAAAGATACTAAAAACCCCTAAAATAATATAACTTATAATATTAGTAAAATAATAGAAAACTCTAATAGTAATTCCCTACCTCCTAATATAATTATTTAAAACTCTTTAGTAAGATAAAATAAATAAGATAAAGAGAAAGAAGTTAAAGATAACCCCTTACTATTATATAAAAAAGGTAAAAATAAGAAGAAACCTTATAATCTTTTCTCTAGAGAAACTACTATATCTATTTTAGCTATAGAAGTAGACGCTTTTTAAGAAGAACTATAGGAGCTAAAGAGTAATTAAATTATAAGGTCTTTTACTTTAGAAAAACTAAAGAAGTATAGACTTTATAGAAGTAGAGGAAGAGGAAGACGTAGGGGAAAGTAGCTAACTACTAATCCTTACTAAAGGAAAAGTAGAGACGCTTTAGAAACCCCTAAGGAATTACTAGCTAGTTCTAGAGATAAAAACATATAAGCGTACTATAATAAGGAAAAGCTATTAGGTTAATTTAGATTTAGAGTAAAAGAAATAGGATAGTTTAATTTACTTAGCTTGTTTATAGAAAATAATAATAGTTATCTTATTAGAATAAAAACTATATAGATAGATATATACTATTTTCTAGATTCTATCTAAAGATATATAAATATATTATAAGATTACTAGCTAGTAGTTATTCTTAACCTCTATTTATGCCTAAAAGGAATTACTAATAAATAGTATTCTAGGGATTTAGATAAGAATAACTATAAGGATCTTTAAGATCTAAAATAAGGACTTAAATTATAGATATACTTACTTATTAAGCGATTTAAGATTCCTTATGAAGTAGTAGAGTAAAAGCTTTAATATCTAAAATACACACTTAAAGATATTAAGAACTACGTTAATATACGTTACTTTACTACCTAAGTAAAACAATTAGTATTAGTAGTAAAAGAACTAGAAAGTTACTACTTATCTTTTATTTATAATAAAATAGATATAAATCTTATCTTTAGAATACTATACCTAGATAGAGATATAGAATATATAAAATAGCTATAGTATTTAACTTTATACTAAGAAGGATAGAGAAGAAACGTTAAATGTAGTGTATAGAAAAAATTACTAGTAGAAAAGACTAGTAAGACTAAGTAAACAGCTATAAATCTAATAATAGAATAAATTCCCTCTTAGAAAAACCGGAAATACCGCTCTAGTGATAGGAAATCTACTAAGTATAAGACCTATAACCTAGTAGGTAACTATATAAAATTAGAAATAAAAAAGCTATAGGATTAAAAGAAGCGTTTACCTTATACCTCTTACTAAAAGGTAGGTAATAAAAATATAAAACCTACCTAAGATATAAAATCTTTATAACTAGTTTATAGATACACTCCTAAAGATAGTACTAACTATAAGGAAGAGTATATTAATATAAAAGCCTTAAATAATAACGGAATAATTAACGTTACTACTTAAGAACTATAAGACTAAGGATACTTAGTAGTTAAATCCTATTTTACTAATAAAACTAGGGAGAATTTACTATAATCTAGTTTAACTAAAATATCTAATAGTAGCTTAAACTTAAATAAATCTGTTAATTTTACGTTAGAAGGCACCCTTAAAACGGACCTATAGGCTATACTAAAACATAAAGACTTATATTATTTATTATTATTATGTTATAATTATAGTACTATAATAGATAAGAAATAGAAGTAATAGGTAAAATATACTTTAAAATATATAGCGAAATCTAATAACTTACTAAAAATAGCCTTATTATATAGTAAACCCTAGGTAAATAATAACGCGTATTAAGTCTCTTATAAGTACTTTTACATAAGAATACCGGTTAATATTAGAACTAACTAAGCACTTAAAATATATATAGATTTAGGATCTTCTAGATACGTTATAAGCTAAGAAATCCTAAAATAAATACCTAAGTATTCCCTTAACACTTCTATTAAGTGTAACCTATAGGGAATAAGTAGCTTACTTACTATAGGATAGGCTAAGTTTTAAGTAAAAGTATAAGGATAAATTAATAGTAAAACTTATAAAGTAACGCTATATATCTAAGGATAGGTAGTTAAAAATTTAGCTATAGGAATTCTACTTAGATAAGAATTTAACATTCCTAATAAGTTAGATATACTTAACTCTAAAGGAGTAGTTTAAATTAGTTCTTATAATAATCTCTAAGTTCCTATAACTATTTTTACTAAATAAACGCTAATAAAACATAAAGCAGTTTACGCTTAAAATACTATAATTCTACCTCTATTAAAAGCTCTTATTCCTATTAACTATACTAAAGGTTTAAAACAAATTTACTCTTATTTAGACCTATATAAAGGTAGGAAATAAATTCAATTATAGGTTAATATCTAGTAGTAATAATTACTAATTACTTATTTTAACTATTAAAATTATAGCGAAACTATTAGATAGGTAATATTTCTTACTTTTAATACGATATAACGTTTTATTTAATAAAGCTAAACTATTATCTTAACGTTCCCTATAAAAATAAAGAGACTAACCTAGAGAAACTACTAAAAAATAGTAATATCTTCTAAAAACGTCTTATAAAAGACTAAAAACTTAGAATTAAGTAAGACGCCTTAAACGATTTTATTATTACGCTAGAAAGAGTTATAATTTATAATAAAGACGTTAAATTTGTTAAAAGAATAAGTAAAATTGTTAGTAACTTTCTACGAATTTAGAAAGTTTTACCTAGTCTTAAGTTAAAACTAAAGGAATATATAATAATTCCTCTAGTAGAAAACTACTATAAATATAAACTAAGATAATAGGCGTACCTAGCTAGTATTAAAGACTAGGAAATACTAGATAAACTAATAGATAATATATATAATAAAGGAAAACTCGTTTAGGTTATAGGACTAACCCTATTTATAGCCCCTATCTTTATAGTTTAAAGAAATATTAATAGAAAACCTAAGGGTTATATAGTTATTAACTTATAAGCCTTAAACTAAGCTACTATTCTAAATATATATCTACTACTACTATAATCTAAAGTTATACGTAAAGTTTATAGAAAAAGATTTATTATAGTAGTAAATATAAAAGCATTCTTCTATTAATTCCTAGTAATTAAAGAACACTAAGAACGCTTTACTATTATTAGTTACTAAGGACTTAAGAAATCTATAGTAGCGCTTATAGGCTTTAAAAACTTACTAGCCTACGCCTAAAGATTTATAGATAATTTACTATAAAAATATAAAGACTTTGCTTAGGCCTTTATTAATAATATTGTAATTGCTTTAGACACCCTTAAGGAATATAAGAACTACCTTTAAACGATTTTCTAAGTCTTTAACGGTAGGAACTTATCTATAGCGCCTACTAAATCGTTTATTAGTTTCCCTTTAGTTTAACTACTTAGATTTAAGGTTAATATATTTAGACTTACTAACACTAAAGAAAGGATAAAAGCCCTTAAAGCTATATAATTCCTATAAACTCTAGTTAGTCTAAAGAAATAGATAAGATTTATAAGGTATTTATACTACCTTATTCCCTATTACGTAAGACGTAACCTACTGCTTTAATATTTTAAAACTTTATTATTAGCTAAAGCTTATAAAGAAGGTATTATTAAAGGGGTAAAGAGGAAAAACTTTTATAAGAGGGTAACTATTATCCCTACTAAAACAGAAATATAAAGTTTTAAAGACGTTAAAAGCGTACTTATATTAAAAGTAGTACTTTTCTACTATAACCCTAACTATATACTGTTTATATAGTTAGATATATTATATAATTATAGCTATAGAGCTATACTTTTCTATTTAAAAGAAAACACTAAGTAGTTACTAGAAAAACCTATTCTATATATAGCGATTTAACTAATAATATATTTAAGTAAAGCACTAACCTCTATAAAGTAAAAGTACTAGGTAATAGAACTTAAAGTAGCCTGTCTAGTATAGGTAATTTATAAGACTTATACTATTATAGGTTTAGCTTAGGTAAACCCTACTATTATATTAATAGACTATATATCTATATATAAAGTAATATAATAAACTACTTTATTTACTACTAATAAGAAATAAGTAAATCTTTAATTAGTCTTAGCTATAAAGTATTTCTTATAATTTAAACTGTTTTATCTATATATTCCTAGTGCGTTAAATATAGTTATAGATATACTCTTTTATCTCCTAGACAGAACGTACCTACCTAAAGGAGCTAGAGAACTAGATAAAATTTAGGAAGATAACTATATCTACATTATAACTAATATTGTAATTAATAAGGATTTTTACTAACAAATTACTAAAGCATACTAGTAAGACCTAAAGTTTTATAAGATTTAGAAATAACTAAAATAGCTATAGTATAGATTTAAATTACTATTTACTATAGATTAAAAGCTCTTATATTTTATTAAATTTTCTAGTAAACAAAAGCTTTATATACCTAACGATATTACCCTAAAGCTTATTACTATAGCTTATAATAAAAACTACTATAGTAGTAATAAGCGTATATAGTATAAGCTATAAGATAAGTTTCTTATCTATAACCTTATAAGAAAAATTATAAACTACTATAAATATTACCTAGTTTGTAGGCTACTAGGAAAAGGTTGTTAAAAGCTAATAGGAGTATTATAACCTATTCTTTTACTACTAATTTTATTCTATATAATAACAATAGACTTTATTACTAGTCTCCTAGAAGTCCTATCTAAAAATACCCTATAGTAACTTAAAGGTTTCCTATTATATAACGCGTTACTTATAGTATCTAATAAATTTTTAAAATTAACTATTCTAATACTAGGAAACACTAGATATATAGTAGAAAGCTAGGCTTAAATACTGCTTTGCTTCTTATAACTCTATAACTAGGGTATTCCTAAAGTAATTATATTAGACTATAATCTAAAATTCCTTTTAGATTTCTAGAAAACGTTATAAGAGGAACTTAATATAACTTTAAAATTCTTAACGTTATACTACCTACAAACTAATAGTGTGTTAGAATAAAAAAACTAAACTATAGAAATAGTGATATAGGTATTTACTATTACTTTCTTAGATAAATAATAGACTAACGGTATTATAAGTATATAAGTAACTTTAAATAACGCCTACGTAAGCGTAATTAAGACCTTACTAAACGAAATCACCTATAGAAAGAAAATAAATACACTACTAAATATTTTAAGTGATTTAAACATAGAAATTAATTATAAAATACTCTAGGAGGAAGTAAAATTTTCTATTATAGCAGCATAGATATATATAAAAGAAGTATTTAACTATAAACACTAGTATATTTTATTTTCTTTAGGTAATTTAGTCTATTTAAAACTTAGAAAAGGATATAAACTACCTAGTAATCCTTTATTAAAAACCTCCCTAGCTTATATAGAGCTAATAAAAATACTAGAAAAGGTTAGAAAACTTACCTATAAGTTAGATCTACTGCTAATAATAAACATTCACCTAGTAGTTTTAGTAGCTTATTTAATCCTAGCTAAAGACCTATAATTAGACCTATACTACTAAATACTAATACTAGTAAAACTAGTAGAAATAAATAACCTATAAGTAAAGGAGTAGTAAGATAACTACTAATATTATAAGGTAGAACGAATTTTAGATAAAAGACTTAACTAGTAAGGAAGAGGTAAACCTTATATATAATACTTAATCAAATAGAAAGAATATTCTAGTACTTATAATACTTAAATAAACTTAGACGCTATAGAAGCTAAAGAGTTAATTAAGGAATTTAAAGAATAGTAATAAAGGTTAGATAAATAAAAGTAAAGAATTTAGAAGGAAAAGGAACTATTATTAGAATAATATTATTAACTAGCCTTAGGAGAAATTTCCTATAGAACAGAAAGAAGATAATAGGTTGTTTATAGATAAAAAAGCTAGATAAATACTAAATAAGGTATTAATTTAGGTAATAATTCTTTAATAAAACTAGGGGAAATAACAGATAGCTAAAATTATTGTTAAAGTGAATATACACGCTACTTATAGTAAATATAGAGATAACTTACCTTAACGTGTAGGTAAACTTTACCTTTAGATAAAAAAATACCTAAACTATCTAGGTAACTAGACTTTTTACCTACTTTATAAAAAAACAATTTACCTTTTATTTCCTTCTAAAGAATTACCTATAGTTCCTTATTTATATTACTTTTCTTTACTAAACCTTCTTTTTTTTACCTTTATTAGCTAGTAAATTTATATATAAATCTTATAAATCTACTAATATTTTATTAGTAAACTTACTTTTATTCTCCTCTAACTTCTTATTATAAGATTTTATATTATACCTAATCTCTCTAGTAAAAATCCTTCTACTAACGCTAAGTATTATAAGCTTTTCTCTAATAAATTTATAGGAACTAAGGACGGTTTTAGTCTAACTTTTCCTAGATATTTCTATATACTTACTATATATAGAGGTAAACCCTAAATTATTAACTATATAAAGTTATATAAAACTAAGATTACTAGCTTTTAAGAGAAATACTTAGAATAGCTTAAGAGATTTTACTCTAAAGTAAAAAAGCTAGGCGTCTAAAACCCTAAGGTTAACTTCTTTAACTACGTAATCTTTATAAACACCTTAGACTTTTCTTTTACTAAAAATATTAAGGAAGTATAGGAGATTTTTATAACTAATCCTTAGCTAAAGTTTACTAAAGATAATAACACTTTCCTATTTTATAATAACTAGTAAAGATCCTCTAACAACTAGACTCTATAAATTTATATAAATAATATAAATAATAATAAGGAGTAAGATAAAAATAAGCTTCTTACCTAGCTATACACTCTTTAGTATTAGTTAGACTAACTTAAGGGAATTTATAATAAAATAACTAGAAATACTCCCCTTTACTATAATAAAAGCGGTTAGTTTATAAGTACTCCTAAAAGCACTCATTAATCTATAGTTATTACTAAGATAATATAATAGATAGAGAATCTTTAGAAGTAAGTTATAAGCTTCTTTAGTAATAACTTACTTATAAGTATCCTATATATATAGTAGACTACTATAAATAATACTAGTGAATTCCTAATTATATAGCTACCTCTTACTAGATCTTCTGTTAATAACCTAGTGCTTATTAAGGAAACTACTATAGTTTTACTAAAGATTAATACTATTCTTAACGCTTTTACTAGCTTCTATACTATTATTAACTAGATTAATAATAGTAAATACACTAGAGAAGAGGGACTTTAGGTTATACTTCACTTAGTTAAGTCTATCCTAAATAGTAAATAAGACTTACGTAACTATATTATAAAGCTATAGTAAACTATAGAGAAACAACTAAAGTCTACTAAAGAAATAGCTAATAAATTACTTATATCTAGTACTAAAGATGTTTCTCCTTCTATTTATATCTCTTATAATAAGCTTAAGAGAACGCTATTATAGATATAGCTAAATACTAATATATAGGTAGACGTTAAACGCTAGGTTACTATTAATTTACCTACTTCTATAAATATTTACTATAAAATAGTTATATAAAATCTTACTAATTACTATAAGTTTTATAGCCTAATTATTATTAAGTACTAAGATAATACTCTTACTACTATATTCTTTAATAGATATTTTACTATTCTTCTTATATAAGTTATAAAGGGAGTTATTAAATAGATTAAGAAGTATATAACACCTAATACTATTTATAAAAGACTCTCGCTTAAAGCGCTTTTTAGACTTATCTACTTTAGTTCTTAGCTAATTAGTAAAATAAGACTTATTACTCTAGATAATAGAGGATTTACTAGTAAAGCTAGTAATAACCTATAGTAGTAAGTTACTAATATAACTATAAAGTAATTACTTACTAAGTGTATTATTACCTTAGGAACTAGTTTACTTTACGTATATATATATAGATTCTCTACTACTTACTAAATAAGCAATTGTAGTTACTAGGAATTAGTTAATAAAAGCGATAACTAGATTAAGGAATTAGACCTTACTCTTATAGACTACTAGCTTATTGTTATAGAAAAGAAGGTAATTAACCTTTTAGTTTCTAACGTTATCTCTAATAATAAGCTAATAGAAACACCTATTATTTAACTAACGCTTACCTAGATATTATATAGCGTAACTAGATAATTAGCTAACAATTAAGAGGAGGTTAAGAAGGAATTTCTAGAAAGGATTAAGTTTATATAGCGTTAAACTATTATACTAGAGATAGATAGTTTTTATATATTTGTTACGTATAATTTCTATTTTACTTATTTATAATTTATTTATAATTTACTTATGCTTTTAGGATGAAAATAGATCTTTAGGTAGGTAATTATTACGTAATAGATAATTATTTATCTATTATTTAATAGAGGATTATTTCTTTATGCTTTAGCTAGTAATTAACTAGTATTTACCTATATATTCCTAGTTAATCTATAGAGAATTACTAGAGAATTCCTAGAGAACGTTTTACTAACTCTCTAACATTTTCCTAACAATTTCCTAATAATAGCTAGGAAACTCTTGTTAGCTATTTCTTAGAGAATTACTAGGTAAATATATTATAAATAGAGGTATCTTAATATTTATTTATTTTTACCTATACTAAAGTGTAATAAAGTTATTAAGAGAGTATTAGAGAGATAGTAAGATATTAATCTATAGTATATTAGGGTTAGTATATATATAGAAATAAATAGTAATCTTAACTATTTAGTTTGTCTTCTTACTCTACCTATTAGTCTAAGGGTAATACATAGTAGAAATAAGTAATCTTACCTTTAGGGCCTTAAAGATCCCTACCTAGACTACTAAGATAAACTTTAGGTTATAATTACTAATAATAGCGTTTAGTAGGCCTTAGTTATATAACATAAGCGTTTAAAGAAGTACCTAAGCCTATTAGTAAGCTTTATACTTAGTGTAACTTAGGATAAGTAGAACTTTTTTACTAAACTTACACGTTATAGTATAGAGGTAGTTAAATACGTTAAAGTTAGGTAATACCTAGAAACTATTCTAGGTTAAGACTTCTAGTATATTAGTAATAAAGTCTATAGATATAGTGTAATATAGGATACTAGGCGTTATAATAGGTTAGAGAGATCTAATAGGTTTCTAGTAATCCGTTTAGTTACTTTAGTACGCTAGGTAATAGGTAATATACGTCTTAATAAGCTTTACCTTTTTATAAATATAGAAGTTCTAAAGTTCTATAAGTATTCTCTTACGCCTAAAGTAAAACTTCTTATTATAAGTAAAAGTAAAAACCCTTCCTACTAGAGGTTTTAAAATATAAAGTCTTCTTATTTTATCTATAAATATATAAAATATTAGTCTATAGTTATTAATTTCCTATAGGAGGATAGCTACCTAAGGTTATTATTACTTTTCCTAAAGTAGTTATTAATCTCTTTCTACTTTATCTAGAGTTACATACTTACGTCTATCTACTTATATTTACTAGATCTAATTCCTTAGATTCCTTAGCTTCTTATCGCTTTAGTATCTCTTAATAATTTCCTATATAAACTTATTATTAACTTACACTATAGTTATAGTAGCTTTCTTAGGTTTTCGGGGTTTATTACTTATATACTATACTATAGCTACTACTTCTATATTATTATTATTATTAATATCTATAAGTTTATTCTTATAAGGGAAATACTTAGATAGGTTAGGTTTTATAACTAGTAGGTAAGAAAGTGTATTAAGTATAACGTTTAGCTTACCTAGTATATAAAAAATCTTTAGGTAGTACTAAGAGAGGTAGTTAGTAGCGTTTATAAGCTTAAGATTTACCTTATTTAAGTTAAGGGTTCTTAGTAATATATATGTAATAATTCTTTTAGTTACTATATAGTCTATAAGAATATTAACTTCTTAGTAGTTAGATTACACTAGTTTTCTAAGCTTCTTTATAGCCTATATAATAGCTATAATTTTAGCTTCTATAGCGCTAAAACGTTTCTTTATTACTATTATAAATTAGGAAAGAAAAAGGATAGGTTTAATATATTTTATCTTTACGTTAATACTAGGTATATCTTTACTATTCTAGTTATAATCTAACTAGAAAACTATAAGACTAAATCTACTAATATACGTATTAATCTTAAAGAATAGTAGTTTCTTAGGGTTATAGTAATATTATATTACTTAGTTATAGAGTTTCTTTTATAATACGTTTTATACGTTAATCTCTTTAGGTAAGAGGTTAAATATCTCTTTTATAATAATTTTTACTCTTACCTAGCGTGTAGTACCTAGCTTAATAACTTTATTTTATCTTAGTTAGGCTACTAATTTTATCTTCCTTTACTAAAGGGGTAATATAATTACGTTAAACTAAGGTAACCCTATATAAAGCTAGCTACCTATCCTAAGATATATCTTAAGGTTATATAAGCTATATAGGAAAACTAGCTTTTTAAACGTATAAATATAATTATTTATCTTATAGATACCCTTATTATCTATAACGTAACTAAGAAGCTTTATACTAGGGAAGCTAGTAAAAGACTTTTTTATATTAATATAGATTTAGTATTTATTAAGGATATTTAGGATTATCTCTATATACTAGAGGTACTTTTTATTAGAGTTACTAAGAATTATAATATTATTAATATACATACAGACAAAGTGTTAATACTTAAAGAATAGTTAGTTTATAAAGCGCTAAGCGTACACTAGGAAATTCTTAAATCCTATAATAGCGACGTTAGAATACTTAAGCCTATAGGGACTAATTATTACTATTCTATCTTAGTGCTTAGAATACACGCTAAGCTAGTAGAAGAACCTAGTAGCGTTAAATATTATTATATGTTTCTTACCTCTTAGATAGCCTATAATTTCGTCTTAGTTTAAGAGAAGGTAAACATTTAGACTTACCTACTTATTAAGAAGTTATATATCTATAACTACTTAGCCTTTATCCTTTTTCCTATTTATATAGTATTTCTATATAATAAAGAAGAGGTATATAATAGAGGTAAGGCCTTATTACTAACTAATCTTCCCTAACTTATATTATTTATTCTAATAGGTGTTAAGGAACTTTATATCCTTAAGACCTAATAGGAAGACCTAGATATTCTACCTTTAGTTTTACTATTCCTTAATAAGGTTAATCTTTATATAGTCCTTATTAGGAATAAGTACTATCTCTCTATTATAGTAGATATAGTATCTATTAAGTACTACCTTTATCTTACTAGTAAACTCCTTATTATTTATATAAATCTCTACACTATGTTTATTAATTATTACTAGATATATCTTAGGCTTTATTATACTATATTTTAGTATTTCCTTTAGTATTAATATATCTTATAGGGTTTTTTTAGTATTATTTACTCCTATAGTAAACTCTCCTATAGTATCTAGGAATTTATTAGTAACGTTAAGGAAATTTACTAAATTACTATAAGTAATAGTATCTAGTATATCCTTACTAATTGCCTAAGTAGTCTTTTTACCTTAGTTTAAAGTAATTTATACTACTTTTATACCTTTCTTAATAGTTATTAGTTTTACTATATTATTATATACTAGTATAACTTTTAAAGTTTTTAAATTAGTAATAGCGTTAAGGATATATACGTGTTTAAAGTATATATAGTATAGTTACTACTTCTTATCTTCTATAGATCTCTCTAGGAGGTTAATAAAGTTTATAGGGAGATACTTAAGTTCTCTTAGCTTAATAGTTACTATAAACTAAGAAGTAATCTATTATAACACTAGGTAGTAGTATTTAACTATAGTAAGGATTATTATATTATAAGAAGATTAGAGTTTTACTTACTTCTTATTAAAATCTACTACTATACTATAGTTATTATAAAATAGTATTTCTAAAAGTAATTAGGCTAAAAGTTTCTTTATAACTTTAGCTATTATTATAGTGTAAACCTTTACTTCTATACCTTTTACTATACTAGTAATATATATATTAAAAGTAATATTTTCTAAGAGTGTAAAAGATAACCTAACTACGCCTACTCTTTATAGCTTTATAAGTAAAAATCTTAGATTCTTAGTAAACTTTTTTACTTATTCTTACTCTACTAAAATAACTAATACTCCTATATTAACATAGATAAAGTAGTCTTCTAAGTTCTTATTAGTATATACCTTAATCTAAAGATAGGTACGCTTATAGCGTCTACGTTTCTTATTAGGTTTAATAACTACCTTAAAGACTTCTCTTAGTTAAAAGGTAAAATTTATAGTGTTGTTATATTAGTCTATTTCTCCGTTAGGTTCTATAACTAAGTCCTCTAAGGAAACTAATAGTATAGAAGGTATTATTATTATAGCTAAGGAGTCGTTATCTAAAAGCGTTTAAGTAAGGTACTTTTTAACCTTACTTTATAATAAGGTATAGTTATTATTAGGTTTAATAACCTCCTTTTATTCTTTAGGTAATAGCGCCTCCTACTTTAATAAGGGGGTAATAAAGTTTATACTCTCTATCTTACGTAAGGGGACTTCTTTAGTACCTTTAAAGATATACCTATTATCTATAAGTCTATTAATATAAATCTAAGCGTTCTTATTATTTTCCTATATAAATTATACATTATTACGCCTATTAACTTTTTAGGTATAACGTATATATTATCTTTATCTACCTCCTTACTTAACTTCCTACTAGGGTTATTAATCTTTTACATAACGTTTAGTATTATTCTAGTAGTCTTCTTTCTAATAGTTATTATAGGATTAGTATCCTTTATAGTTTCTATAGTAATTTCTATAATATCTATAGTTATCTTAACTATACTAATTATTTCTACTACCTAATCTCTAGAATATAGTCTTTTCCTTATTATCTTTAGAGGGGTCTTTATTATAGGGTTTTAAGTAACTAGCCTATAAGGCTTTTAGGTAAACTGTTACGTTTCCTTAGTATACTATATTTTTACTATTATAGTTAGTAGTATTATTAACGTATACTAGGTTATATTAAGATCTAAGCGCTATATCTTATAGTGCTTTACGTTATTCCTTAGTGTAGGTAATATATCTATCTAAAGAGTTATTATCTTTAGGCTTATAAAGGAACTATTTAAGCTATAAGGTAAGGTTATTATAAAACCTTATTAGCTATTAACGTTAGGTTTAATCTCCTTATGCTTTTATATGCTTAAAGTAGCTTTAAGTAAATATATAAATATTACTTTAGCTATTAATTTTCTCTATAGTAAAGTGGTTTTCCTAAAACTACTTTTTAGTATCTACTAAAGTAAAGCTAAAGCGTTCTCTAATCCGTTAAGTAATAGTAGCCTATTCTTACTATCTTAGCTATTACTATTCTTTAGTTATAAGTTAAAATTCCTACTAGTTTTAGGCTTATCCCCTAAGGTACTAGTAAATTATCTAACTAAAGTGCTATAGTAATAAGGTATTATAGTATACTACCTTAATAGCCTAGGTTTATAACTTTACGTTATAGTAGTAAGTTATATAGTAGTTATAAAAGATAAGGTTTAGTAAGTAACGCTTTATATTAGCGTCTAGCTAAAAGATACTAACCCCTATAGGTATTTATAAATAGGTTAAAGTATATCTTAAGGTGTTTATACTATTAGACAATATCCTAAAGATTTATATTTAGTATACTATAGTATAAAAGAATATATCTATAAACTAAGATATATCTAGTAGTAGCGTTAGTATTACTACTAGATAAGGGATGTTTACTATTAGTTATCTCTACCTTCCTATAGGTATTAATAGCTAAGGAGTTAAAATCCCTAGCTGTTAGGGAGGTAGGTAGTAAGGGAATACTTATATCTACTTTACTATTATATCTAAAGGGGTAAAGTACGTTCTTTATATAAAGACGTTTAGTAGTATACCTAAGTATAATAGCATAACTAGAGGTATTAGGTATATAGCTAGTCCTTAGGGGTAAAGCAGTATGTATACTATCTACCCTAAGGGGGGGGGTTAATAAGCTAAACCTAGTAGTATCTAAGTAGGCTAAAAGCCTAGTATACCTAGTTTATAAAAGTAGTAACCTATACTAGCTAAGAAACTACTAGGTATTAGGAATTATATTAGGAAGGGTAGTTATTAGACCCTTATAGCTAGTAGTAATAAGGTTTACTATTATTATATACTATATTACGCTAGAGGGGGTTAAATTAGCTAGCTAGCCGTTTAGTATTATTCTACTAGTAGGCTAGTATTTTACTTAGGTAGGCCTATAATTTCTAGTTCTTTACCTTTTAGTAAACACTATATTATATTAAAATCTTCTAATACCCTAAGTAGAAACGCTATAGGAGGGCTATCCTTATATCTATTATAGAATTCTCCTATAGTCTTATTAACTTTTAAGTTAGGTTGTTAAGGAAGAATTTTCCTTAGGGGTTTTAGAACCTACTTAGTTATCTTCCTTTCTAGTATAACTAGGTTTTCTAATAACTAAGAGGTCTAGGAATTTATTTATAAGAGTAGTATAAGTAATCTATTAGTAAATAATCTTAAGGAAACTACTAGGTTTTATCTTACGTTATTAATAATCCTTTTTACTATCTTAATAGTAGATTTAACCTAGTAGTTATTATTAATATATCTATCGTCTAGGTAGAAGTCTATATCTTACCTATTAGTTCTATAGTGTAGTATATTACTATTAAACTTTATAAATATAAGGTTAAAGATATTATCTTATAGACTTTTAGGAAAACTCCTTATAACTTTATATAATAGGAACTATTTAAGCTACGTGTATAGTTACTATAACTTAGTAATATACCCTAACTAAAAAAGCTTACTTATACTGCTTTTAAAGTTTTAGAACTTCTGTTAGGGTAGAGGTATATCTTTACCTTAAGTTAGTAAAGAAAAAGAAAATATTATAAGGTGTAAACTAAAGTAGTTATACTACTACTTAACATAGCCCTCCTAGCAGCTGTTCTAAATCTAATAGGAATAGTTAGGCTATAATAGTAGTAGAGTATTATACTAGCGTCTTATAAAGTAACGTAGTATAAAAGTAAAGAATAATAGAAATAAGTAATAATAAAGAAACTAAATAGAGGTTATAGAATAAAAGATAGGTTTTAGAAGTAAGGTATTCTTATAGTTAACCTTCCTACTAGAGGAGGTTAATAGCGTAGAGGATTATATACTCTATAGGTATGTAAATATACACATACCTATAGGGATATCCTCCTTTAGCCTATCTATTTACCTTATTCTATAATATAACCCTACTTAGCTTTAGTACTTATAAAGTAGATACCTAAAACCTAAGGCCTTAAAACACCTTACTTTTAACGCTTAAGAGGTAAAAATAAAAGCCTACTAAAGGCTAAAATATACTTACTACTAAATAACTATTAGAAGTAAGAGTTAGAATAACTCTTAATACTTCTATTCTTAGTAATATTTCCTTTATTATAAGGAGTATTACGTAATATATATATATATATTTATAATCTACTAGTTTAGTAGATTAATATATATATTGATTACGTAATTAGTATAATTACGTAATTAACTGAAGATTCTAGAAGATAGTTAGAAGAGTAAGATTAGCTTTATTTCTCCTCTCTTCTTCTATCTAGGTTAACGTGTTTAAGTTAGGGTTATTATCTTACGTAACTAAGGGTTACGTACGATATTCTGATTTATAAGCAGCTTACGTTAGTATGGAATATTCTAGTAAGCTAGATATAGTTATATAAGGGACTGTTTAGTATAGTTCTATCTTCTGTTTTCTTCTCTCTCTAAGTAAGTAACATCTATAGTAATAATCTAACTATTATACTCTCTTTACCTCTTATATATATCCTTATATCTATATTACTTCTCTACCCCTTTATATCTTATATTCTTACTTCTATAAGATATATCTTTATATAAGGTTATATACCTTATATCTTATTCTATCTCTTTATATTTATAAGAGAGATAGTAAACCTATTATACTAATAGGTTATAAGCCTAGGTTATTAACCTGTGGTTTTACTACTTTATTAGTAGCCTACTTTATCTTTTACTTTATTACTTAGTAGCTCTATTATACTATTGTTATTTATAGGAATAATAAGGCAGAAAGAGTAAGCCCTTATTATCTTCTATACTTAAAGGTAGTAATAATATCTACTTAGATAAAGGTAGTATAAGTCCTTTAATATAAGGCTACATAAGATCCTTTATCTAAGAGGTAGTATAAGTCTAATAAGTATCTATAAGTCTTCTACTTATAAGAGGTAACTTAAGTCCTAAAAGGCAGTTATAAATCCTCTATTTATCTACTTATCTTTATTATTACTAGAAGAAATCTAGTAAAATAGCAGAACTTATTAAGGCTACTATAGGCTGTTTAATACCTAACAAATAGAAACTCTAGGGTACTAAAAACTAGAATTCCTAGATTACTTCTATTTATCTCTTCTTTAAGCTTTTAAAGCTAGATACTTATTTTGAAAAAGAAGAGAGATATAAGGATATATCTGAAGATTAGAAAACACAAGCCTTATTAATTATAAGGCAGAATCTTCTAAAAGAGCCCTTATCTTTAGTCTTTAACTTAAAGGATCTAAAACAGACTTTAACTATTCTAAAGTCTTCTTATAAAGGTACTAGCCCTGTTTTAAGGCAATAGTTATACTTAGAATTTCACGCTATTAAACTAGAGAGTTTTAATACTTTAAACGAGTTTATTAGCTCTTTTAAAGGTTATATCTCTAAGTTAAATAACGTAGGGGCTAAAATAGAAGATATAGACTAAAAGACGGTCTTTATAGCTGCTTTAAGCAGTTATTTTCTAGTATAGGCTAAAAGGTAAAGAAGTGCCTTAAGAACTAAAGAACCTCTGTCTTTAGAAGCCCTTATAAACGATATATTAGACGAAAATAGGCGGGAAAACGATACCCCTATGTCTAATTATAGTAGAAATAACCCTTATAATAAAGGTAACTCTACTAAAGAGGTTAAAAGTCCTTTTAATAAGGATAAAGCTTATAAGTGGTCTAATAAAAGACCTATAAGACCTAAACAAAAGGTCTATAACCCAGAATTGAACCCACAACACTTACAAAAGCCTAAGGCAACTTTTGTAATAAACCACTAAGCTAATAAGCCTCTTAAGGCTGAAAAATCAACAGACCTTTATACTTATAAGGCTTATTCTTAACCCTTTAACAATTAAAGGGATAAATGGCTTTATAATATAGGTTCTATAGTCTATATTATAAATAATAAGGACTATTTTATAAAATTAACTATAGACAAAAACATACCTATAGTTAATATAGGAGCTAGTCCTGTTATACCTAAGGGAATAGGAACTATATTACTTCCTATTTACTTTAAAGGGGAAATTAACTATATAAGGTTAAATAATACCTTATATATACCTAACTTTCCTATCTCTATATTTTTAGGCCTTTTACACTATAAAGGCGGTAGATTCCTAATTAACTGGAATCTATATAATAGTAATAAGGAACCTTTTGCTAATATTAATATAGCAAAAAGGGGATTTTACCTTAATATTGCTATAAATACAAAGCCTAAAAGAAAACCTCTTAAACTAGAAGAGGATATAAAGGCTTTATCTTTAGAAGAATCTAAAGATTATTTATCTTCTACTTCTATTATAGAAGAAATTATAGAAGATAATATAGAAGATAATATATCTTCTAATATAGTAGAAAATACCTTAAAAGAAGGAGAGGTTTTTACTACTATAACTAAAGAATAGCACTAAAAATTAGGCTATCCTTCTTACCCTTACTTAGTTAAAACCGCTAAGTTAACTAAGGGTATTCCTTTAGAAAAATTAAAGGAAGAGGACCTATATTATCCTAACTATATAAGCTCTAAGTTAACTAGGTAACAGCCTAAAGTTAACTATAATAGAGCTAATTTTCCGTTAGAGAGAATCTATATAGATACTCTTAAAATAACGCCTACTTCTATTAACGGAAATAACTACGCTATACCTTTTACAGACGATTATTCTAGCTTTAGAGATATTAAATTCTCTAAGAATAAAGAGGATATAATTAATATCCTAATTAATAAGCTAGAATACTATAAAAATCAGGGTTTTAGTTACCCTAGAAAACTACGCCTAGATAACAGCACTGAATTTAATATAGGGGAATTAACCTCTTATATTAAAGAAAAAGGCATTATACTAGAGCCTTCTACGCCCTATATACTAGAACAAAACGGTATAGCAGAAAGAACAAATAGGGCTATCCTAAATAAATCTAGGACTATTATAGTAGCAAATAACTTACCTAAGTTCTTATAGGATATTATCCTAAGAGAAACTACTAAGTTATTAAACTATACTGCTATAAAACGCCTAGAAAAGACCCCTATAGAAGCTTTTCTAGACTACTATTATCCTAATAAGGATAATAAACCAGACTTATCTAATATATGTAAAATAGGCTCTAAAGTCTTTATTTATAAGCCTAAAGAAAAACGTATACAATTAGATAAGTTAAATACCTATACAGAAGAAGGTATTTACCTAGGAAAAGAGGGTAGTAATATATACACTATATATATTCCCTCTAGGCCTTATAAGTCCTCTATAGTAAGGACTTTATATATTAAATTTATAGAAAGTACTATAAGAGAGGGAGAAAAAAACACTATTCCTTCTAGTACTTCTATAAATCCCTCTTTAAATCCTACACCTTCTAAAACTACTATAAAGGTTAATATACTTTCTATAAGTAAAGAAGAAAAGGATAAATATAAGGCCTATAATAATACTATAAACTATAATTATAGTATTTTACCTAAAGAGCCTACTACCTTAAAACAGGCTTTAGAAAGCCCTAAAAAAGAACAGTAGAAAGAAGCTATATTTAAAGAAATATCTACTATTATAAAAAGGGCTACTTTTTAAGCTAAACTAGTAACAGTATTAAAGTCTACCTCTAGGGTACCTTTAACTGTTAAATAGGTCTTTAAGAGAAAAATTAATATTAATAGTAATATTAGTAAATATAAGGCTAGACTAGTTGTTAGAGGCTTTAAATAAAAATACGGCCTTGATTATTTCTAGACCTTTGCAGCTAGAAGTAACCCTACTACCTATAGGGTACTTCTTACTATAGTAGCTACCTTAGACTAGGAAATCCAACAAATAGATATTGTTAGAGCCTTTTTATATGGTGATTTAGAAGAAGAAGTCTATATTAACCCTTCTAATATCCCTTCAACTAAATTCTTTATTAAAAATCCCGATTTAAATACTATAGGTTAGGATAATAAAGAAGATTAAATTATACTACTATTAAAAGCCTTATATAGACTAAAATAGAGTCTTAGGCAGTAGCAGTTAAAGATAAAATCTATATTAAAAGAAATAGGTTTTATATCTTTAAAGTCAGACGAAGCTACTTATTATAACTAGGATAAAAATAATCCTTATTATATTATTACCCACGTTAATGATTTTCTTATACTTAATAAAGATATTAAGTATATAGAAAATATAAAGGGTAAAATCTCTAAATATATAGAGATACAAGACTTAGGCGAAGTTTCTAAGTTTCTAGGGCTTTATATAACTAGAAATAGACCTAATAGGTCTATAACTATATTATAAGCCTATTATATCTAGTAACTATTAGAGAGGTTTAACCTTAAAGATACCTCTATTAATAATATACCTATATTAACAGGTATATTAAACGCTAAGAAAGGGAACGAAATAGAAGGATATAAGCCTTCTAAAGAGCTTATAAAGCAATACTAACACCTTATAGGTTCCCTTATATACGCTATGTTTATAACTAGGCTAGATATTGCCTATAGCGTATCTTTTACTAGAATAAGGCAGGATTTCAGACTTTTTCTACTTTTCTCTTAGTCAGCCTAATTAGGTACGCTATATAAGCGTGTAAAAGGCCTTTAGTTATAGGGAAGAGACACATATAGACACACATACAGACATAGAAAAAATACGAATACTATATAAACGATTTGACTACAAAATGCTATTAATAAGTAAGTAACTATACTTTTAATACTAGAACAGACCTAATCAGACCTTTAAGGTTTAATTAAGGTACAATATAAGACAATATTCTAACTAAGTAACATATACTAAAAACCCCTACATATACAAACCTCCTCCTATTCCTTAGTAATAACAGCATACCTTAAACCTATATACCTAATAATAAAATACCTAGCGTTCCGTTAATAATGCCTTAGACCTAATTAGTCTAAAGTAAACCTATAGGCGTAGTTATACCTCTTATTAGAGTATTATTAGTTACCTTTAGTTACTTAGTCACTTTAGGTGTACTTATGCAATAGTATCTAGGTAGGTTATGTAGTTTAATTATTTATGTGCTAGCTTTTCTACTTTTTTTCCTTTTTACTTTCCTATATAGTTTTAATAGTGCCTTATAGTAGAATTAAACTACTAATCTTCTTATTACTAAAGTCTTAGTGATATTTACCTACTTAGAAACAACCCTAAACATAATTATAAATAATTATAGAAAACCTTAAGACTAATAAATTAAGCTTCCCTAAGACCTAAACAGACTATTTCTAAACGTAGGGATAAGTTAGACCCCTAGAAAGGAAGATAGAAACAGACTACAGAACTAAAAGATAAGAAAAGATTAAGACTAAAGCACTAGAAGAGACCCTATAACTAAAAAAGAAAGTATTAAACGACTTTAAACACAACTATAAATAACTATAGAAAACCTTAAGACTAATAAATTAAGCTTCCTTAAGACCTAAACAGACTATTTCTAAACGTAGGGATAAGTTAGACCCCTAGAAAAGAAGATAGAAACAGACTATAGAACTAAAAGGACATAATAATAAAAAGTCTAGTAACTACACTAGCTAATAAGAATAGAAATATACCTAATTAATAAAGTATAAATAACTACTAACCTAATTATAATAATAAGCCCTTAATAAGAGCTAGGCCTAGACTGCTTAGCTAGACTTACCTATAAATTAATAACTATTACCTCTCCTATAGAGACCCTATTATTAATATATTTTAGTAAAACTTTAGGCCTAATTAGAATAAAGGTAATCTTTCTAATTAGAAGAGAGAGTCTTATAGTTAAAAGATTAATAATAATATCTACCTACTAAGCTTTTAGGATTAGGCTAGACCTTATTAAAACTCCCTTTAGGAACTTAATAATCTTTTATACTAAAAGTATCTTTATATATATACTCTAATATACCTCTATAAACCTAATTAGACTAATACCTTAGATATATAACTAATTTACCCTATTAAAACACTTTCTAAAAATATTTTACTAAAACACTACTTTTAACCTTTAAGTTTACCCCTAATAATAAAAACCTATTAAAATACCTAATAATACTTCTCCCTTATTATCCTTTAAGCCTCCTAAAGGACTGACTAATTAGGTTGCTAGCTATGTTAGGGATTCCTTTAAGGTTTACTATAAGCTATCTACTATTATATCTAAGTTAGACCCTAGATAGGAGAATAATACCTCTACTAAGGATACCTCCTAACATACTAACCCTCCCTCTACTACCCTAGGCCCCTCTTCCTACCTTAATTAGGATAAAGACAGCCTTAGTAAGGGGAAAGAACCTAATAGAAGAGTAACTATACTAAATAAAACAGGCTATTTCTACTAATTTAGCCCTTAAGACTACTATATATAATAAGAGATAATAAAGAAGCTTATAACTTTATATATAGCTAACTAGGAGGCTCTCCTCTTAAGCTACTAATATCCTACTATTTAACTAGTTATATCTTACTCCTACTCTTCTATTAAGATACCTTCCCTAGATTCTATAGGTACCCTAACCTTTAATAGCTATAATATCTCTAACTTTATAGATAAGTATAAGGCCTTCTTTAGACTTATAAGGTATACTAATTAAAAGAAAACCACTACCTTACTATAGTATTTACCTAATAAGTACTATACTACTATAAAAATTAAATTAAAATTATATACTTAGACTAAACTTAAGAAGTATATATATAATACCTATAGTACTCTTAATAAGGAAATAATCTTTAGCCTAACTACTATCTTTAAAACCTACTTTAGAGTAAACTAATTAAGGAAGATAATCTATAGGCTACTACTAAGCTCTTTTAGAAAGTTAAGAGTATCTAGGAGAAAGCTTAGTTAAAAAGCAAACCTATTATAGTTACTTAGGAACTTATTAAACTCTTTATAAAAAGGTATATAGAGAACACTATTTAGTTAGTTACCTTATAAATAGGCCTTTTGCTAGTAGAACTATTTAAGAAAGGTAACTTTAATAATTTTAAATTAAAAATACTTAAATAGGTTACCTAAAAGTCCTAATATAAGTACTATTATAGTAACTTTACCCTAGCTGCTACTATATCTAATTAAGCTTTAAAAACTATTTTAAAAGTAAAGATAGGTCCTAATTAGGTTAAGGTTATAGTCCCTTTAAAGTTAAGGTATACTAACATTAAGGTCCCTACTTGTAACGGGCTAGGCCCGTATCAGGCCTTGCTGGATATCGCGGCCATGAGCCGCCCCTGATCAGGCCCACCACGGAACCCACGATGCCGACGATCCGATGGCCAGTGCGGCATGGCCCTGATCAGGCCAGCAGCAGGGTGGAGATTCATAGTTTTCCTTTCTATTCCTTATCTGAGGATACTCGTATGTAGTCGCCATAGCTGGTTGCAATACACCTCGCCTTGGACCGTTACACTACTAACTTAGTTATAAAGCTTACCTAGAAGCTTAAGGCTTTTACCCTTATAATATAGGCTAACCTAAATAGGTAGAACGCTATTAACTAGCTGTAAGTAGTCGCTTAGAATTATAACGTATTTAGTATTACTAACCTACTACACCTCTATAATCCTTTACCTTCTAGCCTACCCTCCTCCTTCTTAAAGCTAGGGTTTATAGCTAGTTACCTTAATTAGTACTAGTACTATATATATAACTCTAGAAGATACTAGAAATACCCCTAGCTTAAGGAGGATAAATAAGCTAGCTTTATTATATTAGATTGTAATACTTATAAGTATAGAAGACTCTTTAGCTAAAATATAGATATAGTTAAAGTCTTTAAATCTATTATTATAGCTAGACGCCTATAGTATACCCCTAATAGGATTACTATTATAACGTACCTTACTAATAACACTCTATTTCCTAAAACAGTAGAGGTAGCTAAGAAGGTTATAGACTAAGGTATTAGGATACCCTACTAATAGTAAGTCTAATTAGTTAAACTATAACTCTTATAAGACGCTAGAATTAACCTTATTTAATGTATCATAGACAGCCTAAGTACCTATACTAACCTCTTCTTAACTAATAAAGCTAAAATAAACGCTATAATAAGAGTATACTTAACCTAGCTATATCTAATTCTCTAACAGCCTAATTAGAACACGTTATATACCGTACGCTAGGGGTTTATCTTAAAGAATCCTTTTAGAAGAAGAAGCACTTTAAGTATTAAGTCCTAGCCTAAGTTAATAAACGTTAACTTATAACCCCTACTAACTCTATAACTTACACCTTAACGCCTTTCTCCTTCCCTATCGTCTTCTTAGCCTAATTAAACCTAAGGGTTATAGTAAGAGGTATAGTCTTACCTATAAAGCTTAAAACCTTAATAGGTAGCACTAAGCTTTTACTAGTCCTATGTTATTAAAATTAAGAATAGTCTATAGTAACACATACCTAATTAGAATAAGATTAATAAAAGAATAGTATCTATATAAGCTATTACCTATAAGTTTAGTAGTCATATTTTTATCCCTTTTAATATAGCCTTTAGAGTTTAGCCTTAGCTAAACTAAGACGCTATAATAACTATTAGGTAGATATTAGATAATAATAGGTTTACTAATGTTTACCTAGAGGCGCCTACTAACCTAATTAAAGAAGTTAAACCTTAGGAGTAAGAAGCAGCCTAATAAGTCCTTAAAGAATATAATAAGAAACTCCTAAAGCTTACTAGTAGGTCTACTAAGGTTAACATAACTAAGGCTATTAACCTTTAAGTAATTAAATCTATTGTTTTAGCCTTTATAATACTATATCTTATCCTTAACGTCTAAGTAGGAGGAACTAGACCTAATTAAAATAAAAGTATCTATAGTATTATTAATAATAGTTCTTAGACTAATATTATATTAAAGTTATATATAGAGAAGTATAGTTTAAAGCTTATAGCTACCTAACTTAGAATAATAAGCTTCTACCTAGACTCTACTAAAACTATCTTTAAAGGAGTTACTATTATTTTAGTCTAGGTAGAGAGATATTATATCCTTACTAGTATATTTATTACTAATAATAGCTAAATAATAGACTTCTTACTCCTTAGAGGACTATTTTACCTTTACTTTAAGATTAACTTCTTATATAACGTTAACCTAATTACGCTTATCTTAATAAGTAGGATAACTTACCTCTATATCCTAGCAGCCTTTATTAACTTTAACAACCTAAAGACGCTTACTAAGTATATTCTATATTAGAATTATTACTTTAACACTATTAATAGGAATCTGCCTAATTAGGGCTACAGACATATTATTTTAGAAAACTAAAGTCTAGTAAAGCCTTTAGGACCTTTACTAGAAACCCTAAAATCCCTAGTTTTCTACTTAAAGAAGACGATATAGAAGTTATCTCTCTTAGCTTAATAGCGTTAGACTATATTATTAGGATTACCCTTATAAGGTTATTAGCTCCTATAGTAAAGGATATTTATTAAACTATATAGATAGTAGAAAAATATAATTATACTACTTATTTCTACTACCTTAGTAAGAAGAGATCTTTATATCTTAACCCTAAGCGCCTTAATTAGGTATAAGTACCTTAGGTCTTCTTTTCTAAAGTCTTACAAACTATTATAACTAAGAAGGAGGCTTATATCCTTAAGAGGATTATTACTAAGTATAACACCCTTAACTAGATATAAGATTCTCCTACTACCCTATAGTCTAAAGCTGCTAAGAAGAGACTAATATTACGTAAGTATAGACCTAATTAGGCCTAGGTTACTACTTAAGTCCTTACTATATATAAAAATAAAGATAAGAAGATTTACCCTCTTAATAATATTCCTTTAGATAGATTAATACTAAAAGGCAACCCCCTTTAGAAAATTAAAAACCTTATAGAGGTAAAGAAGATAATAAAAGCACCTTCTAGTTAGTTTATAGGCCTAATTACGCCTAAATATTCATTAATTAAGGTAAGATCTTACCTAAAGCCTAACAGGCTTAAAGGTATTATAAACACTATAGGATATCTTACTTAGACTAAGAGGGACTTATTTCTAAAGGTCCTCCTTAACTATAAGGTAGCGCTCTCCTAAGAATTCTTAGAGTATAGTAGTATTAACTATAAAGTAGCTTTACTATAAGTAATTAGGATTATCCCTTATAAAGCTTAGTAAGAGAAAGGTATTTTAATCCTAAAAGCCTTTAAAGGGAAGGTTATAAAGATCCTACGCATATAGATAGTAAAAAGGATCCTTAAGGAAAGCTATAGTGTAGTCTAAAACCTATAGTTTTTTATTAAGAAGAAAGATAACTCTTTACGCCTAATTAACTTTATAATTTATATAAATAGCGTTATAATTCATAATACGTTTACTTTACTAGGTATAAAGGGATTCTTAGAAGACTTTAGTATATATAAAATCCTTTCTTTTTTAGATATTTAGTTTAGGTATAAT
>JASUDE010000458.1:6751-33657 GCA_034509685.1 Colletotrichum cereale | reverse complement strand
ATGTCCAGGGGGGGGGGGGGTTTCCAAATACAACTTCAGCCACCTCCAGTGTTGTGGGCGCTATCCGGCCGGCAACTTGTACTAATTGTACTATAGAGCCAAGTGGACTCACGGATCGAAAATAGCGGGGTCGTGTCGTTGTGCACATTTAACTGCAAGTACACCACTATGTGCATAGTACTACATAGCATCGAATACGATGCACGACACCCGCTGCCAAGTGGACCGACCAGTGAATGTTGCACATATCAAAACGGACGAAAGGACAGGTAAAGCACCCATTACTACCAAGAGATTGAGTCGCAAGGCTTGCGTGAGCGGGCTCTTGACGGCTCGGTGCCAAGGCATTGCCTGCCAGGGCTTACCGTATGAGGGTTCCTGATCTCGGTGAGGGCGACGAGGCGCTCTTGGAGGGCGGGTCATCAGACAAACTTGTAGACGCCAAGGAGGGTTCGAAAAAGCTTCGAGAAAAAGCCTATCTGGGATTCGATTTCCGCGATAGCCGCGAGCCACGTAAGAAAACCGCAGAAGTGGTGACGATGCCTCACGTAGACATACCATCCGAACCATCGCCATGTGTGCCTGTGTCATCCGTTGCCAGCATTCCGCAACCTGCGAGTCACTCACTTAAGGAGGCAGCGCACAGTTGCATACCCGCCCACAAAGAGTGTACCTAGGTAGTATGTGGTCTTGCAAAAAAAACGCACGCCCACCACCTTCACACTGGTCAGCTGGCTCTACGTTCACCCCTCTCCCACACAAGAAATGACAACCAGGGTCCCTGTTCCCGATCCAAGTTGGCGCCAAGCAAAGTTTCCGTGGTGGGGGTGGTATTGCATCAGGGACCCATAGGTCTACAGGTAGAGGGCCGCAAACCGCGACCCGGCCGACGTGCACCAACGCGGTTCGGAGGAGTTCGGGGGTGGGCCAAAACAAGAAGAGTTGTACATGGCGTTCCGTAGCCTGTGACCGATTTCCAGCCAACGGCGAGATTCTTCTCCTTGGCGATGCCAGACATAACCTGGGAAAGCAAGCTGTTAGCGATGTGGGATCACGAGGAGCGTCCTAACCTTTCAGCCCCGGTGGGTCATGGTGAGATTTTGAGTTTTTGCATCCCTGACCATAAGCAACTCGTACATGTACTTAGTTGTATCACAAACCTTGTCCTCGTAAATCCCTTTTCTTCCCTTTGCCTGCCGGTCCCCGCACCACCATCCCCAGCGCTTTGCCAGGCCCCTGGTCGCGGACGAAGGGGTCCTTGGAAAGGTTTGCGCTATTGATATCCTCCAATTAACCGATGCTCGACGGAGAGATCACCGTGACCATCTGCCACCTGCATAGTTTGGCTGCACTTGTAGCGGTCAACAAGGCTGAAGTGAAACGCAAACGACGAATGTTTGATGCTTTGACGCAGTTCAGTTCAGAGTTTACTATAGTGATATAAGAGACTTTTCCAATACCAACATGCTCGGCCACGGGGAATTTGATTTGTCCGTCTTCTCTCAACCTTTGACTTACAGGCAGGCCTCTCGACGACGGAAGCGCGGTCGTTTAGCGGAATCACATAATGGCTGCGGTGGATTGGGCTGTAGCTGAACTTGGGCACAAGAGCTCGAATCTAAGACGCCTGTCCCTATCCAAGTTTTGTAAGTATGTCGGTGTGAGACTGGCAACCTCAATGAGACTTTTGTTTTGCCTCATGGGTGTACCATGGCATGAAAATCCTTTCCCGGGGTTTTCATGGATTCCGACCGGCCTTGTCGTTTGCCAGCGAATCCCACAGGTCGCGCTCCAGAGTTTGGTGCAGAACCTGTAAGATGCAGCACTTGGCCACCGAGCTTGGAGAAAGTTTATGTGTGGTTGTCCGAAGCTTGTATCCTAAAGTAATTGTCATCCTCAACCTTGAATGAGATCATCGAAAACCGCATCACTTCTACCTCTTGAGGTAAAATTGACAATATGCTGTATATACCTTATTACAAGAGAGTTAATGATTTCCGAGAAGCTTCGGATGGAGGGCGATACAGCCGACTTATTGATACTCCAAGGTGTAACGGAGCTTAAGCCACCAAGGAGGCTTGCGATGTGGGAGCCCCTGCTCACACACCCCGGACCATTTCATCACAACCACCCCCCTCCCCCCCAACCCAACCCGGAGTAGATCGTGGGGCGCCGGAGAGATCTCGAGGGCAAATACGCGAGCGTAAACCTTTTCCTTTGACGGATCATACTGGCCCTCAGACACTTCGAGATGAATAAATTGGCCAGGCCTGATGAATCCTAAGTTGAGACGACTTTTGCGTTTTCGACACGAGCGAGTGCGAAGACGACAAAGCGCGGCGCTTGCGTCAAGATTCGTAAACTAGATTTGCAAATACATAGATTGCAAATACTCAACTCTAAAGAATAATTTCCGTATCGCCGTCGGTGACTTTTAGGAAAATGTAGTGGGGGGTGTAGAAGGACGGACCGATCTGTGCAGAACTATCAATGTGCACAAAGTAAGTTAAACCACGCGATACTGAGTTGGCGACCGGACTGTAGTGATGTAGGTAGTGAGACTAAGGTTTATTCTGCTTCCCGTGGGGGTCGTGCTGCCTGTACGTACCTGCCTGCTCGGCCTTTGCACCGAGCCGACTTCCGGGTGATGGTATCGGTATAGTCGGAGACCGGCTCCAGCATTTTCCGTGTATCTGCACGTGATAGAGCGATAAGCCAACTGTCGGCATGTTCCGTCTAGCGTTCTGCCTCTGCCAGGTACCCACGACATTATAGCTGGGCAGTTCATCGGAAGAGCTCCATTCTCGTCAGATTTTTCCCCTCGAAAACCCAGGATCAAAGCAACCAAGGCAATCTAGCTGCCACAGAGCGCGCGCCACAAAACTTTATGCGCACCGATTGACGCGACTAAGGCTTTCTGCGAGCCCTTGGACTACGTGTCTCTGCGCCCCGACGGAGCTTCGGCGGGAGCGGTACATTGGAGCCGACGTGCATTTTGTCGTCATCCTCGCGGACTTCTTGGTGATTCGATCTCCAAGCTCTCAGCAAGCTTCCAACGCCGAGCTTACCACCCGACGAAACGCTATCGAGCTCGCTGCGCTTCCATCAAAAAAACTTTACCTCGACCACATTTATTATCGACCTACCTGACTTGCTATATTGACACACCTGGGAATCGAAACACCTGACATAGGAAGTAGGCGGCGTGACTTTTCTGAGCAATCAATATGATGCGACCGGCCTTCCAGATGGCGGCTATCCCGCGCCGAGCGGTGCCGGCAGCGAGGCAAAATGCCTGGGAAGCAGCATGGAAGAAGCAGTTTAGTGCGCCAAGGAGGTCCCTCGTGACACCCAGCCAGCGACTACTGAGTCAACGAGCCACCACTCCGCAGTCCGCGTCTCGATGGTCTCAAACGTACCAGTCGAGCTGGATTGCATCCCGGTTGGAAACCATGTTTCGCTCGTCGCGACGAACGTTTCGATTCTCGGCCCGACAGAGGACTGCCAAAGATGGCACGGCACAGGAATCGCTTTCGCTGAGCCAAAGGTTGAAGAAACTCTCGCGGGAGTACGGCTGGTCGGCCGTGGGTGTGTATCTGACCTTGAGCGTTCTCGACTTCCCTTTTTGCTTCCTGCTTGTTAGGATAGTCGGCACAGACAGGATCGGTAAGCGATGCAAGCATCTGATGATGGTGAGTTTACACTGACAAATACGACTGCAGGGCAACTTGAGCATTGGGTCGTCTCCAACCTTAAGAAGATAATCCCTGATTCGGTCCAGAACTGGTGGTCCGAATCCAGGGCCGCGCTGAGCAAGGCCGAAACCGAACAGCTGGGTAGCGATGATATCAGCGAGGCCGTCGAAATGGCAGGTTGGGGAGTAGAGGAAGCGGAGCGGCGCAACAAGGCGGAAGCTAGTAAGTTCATGCAGCTCTCTCTCTCCCCCTCTCTCTCGTACTCGAGACCTCCCAACAACCACGATACCTCCGCAACTCACGAACTGACTTTGTCGCAGGCCTGGGAACTCAGCTGGCGTTAGCCTACGCAATCCACAAAAGTTTCATCTTCCTCAGAGTGCCTCTGACCGCGGCGGTAACGCCAAAGGTTGTCAAGGTGCTCAGATCGTGGGGATGGCAGATCGGCAAGCGGCGGAGCAAATAAGCCGCGCCACGGGGACTCTCGCGGCGGTGGTCAACCCCCACCGCCTTGATTGACGGGGTTGAAAGTTCCTAAGATGCCGGGCTCCCGCTTAATCATGTATTATCAACGAAGGACGCACTCGCCTTACTTTCGGCACATGGGTCCTGTGTAACTTGAAATCTTGTTTTTATTACTATTCACGGCTTATAGACGCTTATAGACACTCCCACCACCCATAGATGATGATTGCTATTTAGCACTACATGAGGCACACAAACTCTATATGTTGGACTATACATATTACAGTTGGGCTTGGCTCGATAGAATTTGCTTCAGTGCACATGTGGTACAAATGCTACCGGGAGTCCGCGCAAAGAGGGAGCAGCAGACGGACGGATTTGCATTTTCGCATTACATAGTTTAGCTAGGCCTGCCTGTCACGGGGCCGTGGTTTGAGAGCGTGGGGTTATCCAACCCCTTTTTAACTCGGTCGATTATCGTCAAACGTCATGCCCGAAAAAAGTCAAGGATCCAAAAAAAAAGAAAAAAAGAAAAAAGGGATACATACTTTGGTGGTGTGGGAGCCGTCCGGATGCAGGTTGCCTGCCTGCTGGTGTACCTACGTATGGATGCAGGACACGAGGAGAGCCAAGCGCTCGCCGCCCATGCGCATGTAGCAAGTCGCACACCGAGAGAAGTAGGAAAAGAAGAAGAACAGAAGAAACGTTCCAAGAGGCTTCGAGAACTATGCCTGATCTGATTCAGGGTAGTTTACGATGGCTTGGTGGCCCCCCCCTTCCGCCTTTCGCCTTACCTCTTCTATGGCGCACAAGTCAGTGCGTCTCATCAGACGTCCAAAAGCGTGCTCTGAGTTTGAGTCGCAGCCAGCCCAAGCTGGACAATCTCCGTGAGGGGATTCCCGGCCGGCCGTGAATGCCATATCGACGTTGGTGAATCATCTCTCTGGCGTGCGTCAGCATGATAGCGGTGCGGCCAGACCAAACACGGCAAGGTGGCGGTGGCGGTGGTGGTTGGAGTGGATTGACGGGAAGTGGCCTATGAGGGGAGGGGGGAAAGTTGAGGGCTCATTCATTAGCCGGTGCTCGACGAGCCTAGCCACGCGGTGATGAAGCATCCCCGATGTGTTTCCCGTGCCAGCTGACCCGCTCACAATCTCTCGAGGCGTAGATTGTAGCGTACGTGTGGATTGGTATGTAGCGGCGGCCAGACCCTGGAAGCCCCAAAGTGCGGAATAAATGCCACAGGCGTGGCTTTCTCTACGCTCCTCCGCGACTCGTTGTGCCTTCCCACCCCCTCCGCCCCCCCCCCCTCCGGAGACCCCGTGGGACCGGACGACGGCGACGAGATTGTGTGTGTACTATGTATGTGTGTGTAAACTATGTATGAAAAAGATCAAACGCTCCACAGTCGGGGAGCCGAAGCCTTAAGGCAAGGGGGGGGAGGGGTGGGGAGGGCGGAACAAGAAAGAAGAAGAAGAAAAAGTGTCTTCCGGGCCGTCACTTCGGGATCTCATCTATTGGAGGGGAGTGGGGAGAGGGGGCTTGCTGAAAATACGGTTTTCCGGTTCACCGCCAGCCAGCCTGACCGGGACCCGACCTTCTACCTCAAACGGGGGACGCCAACATCCCGCATCTGCCGTGGTCGCCCCGTTGGCTCTTCCGTGGCCGGGCTTGTCAGGCGTCTGCATGATCACCCAGTACTGGCTCCATCCTTCTCCAGAATTTAAAGTTCTCCGTCTTCTAGAAATGGGCCGTCAGGGGGGGCACGTCCATCCGGTGGGAACATGTGGGAACGGGTGGGCCGTCAAAGTTCCTGACCCTGGTCGTCCACGGAGAAGAAACCCTTCTTTCGCTCACTTTTTTATTTTTATTTCCCTTTTCTCTCGTCGTCCGTCCTTTGTCAGCGACCTGTGTGAGGATGGATGGGGAGGGGGGGGGGAGAAGTTTCCAAAAATGACGACCATGTGGAAGCCACACATTCCTGTCTAGGTTTGGGACCAAAACTCTGTTTCCTTCGCGGGGCCTGGGGACCCCCCAGCAACTTCGGGATATGAACTTTTGATCCACGCCCCTTCCCTTCCCTTCGGCCTTTGAGATCATCGAGTTGTGTTTCCGTACCCTACACAATGTCTAGTAGTACCGTTGGGCCCTGGCCCAGCCATATGATGCTGCCGGCCCGCTCAGAGTCGGGTCGGGTGGTACACCGGTCCATCAGCTGGGTCGCTGTGCACACTACTATGTATGTAATGCTGTACGAATACAGACGTACCTACCTACAGTACTACGTCTGTCTGTTGGCTGACGAACCCAACCCTTTGCCAAGCCTCAGCCCTGACCCCGGTCCTCTTAAGCCTGCCTGTGCCATTCATTACACCTATACTACGTATGTAAATCCGGAGCTCCAAGTAACGTTACAGAGGCGAGCCCATAACCCACAGGCAGTCCAGAACAGAGGTCGTGATTGACCCAAGTTCGGTCCGGAAACCCCATTGTTCGGAAACAAACTCTGAACGAGAAGGCGGCCGATCCGTGGCAGGAAGAGAGGAATTGCGCACAACAGACCACGTACATGGTATTTTGTTTTTGTTTTACACATACATGGTTTGCCTACCTGGTGTAGTTGTACACGCACACAGCACAGCACACGCCTTTTCCCTTACCCGGCCCGGGACCCAGTCCCATCATTGCCTCATCGCAGCCGCGTTGCCGTTTTGCCTTTCGGTGGACCGACCAGCAGTTTCCCAACTAGGATACATCTCCGCGCTGGGCAATTGCCGCTCCATAGTCGAGTCTGTTTCACACGACAACATCGACCGTGGCCCCCCCCCCCCCCCCCCCCCCTGGTGCCTTTGTCGTCGCCGTAAATCCGATGTTAAACCCGGGCTTTTATCCAATGAAGATTCCAATTTCCTGTCGACAGCCCATCGCCGGGGGTCCGTTTTCTCATGGCTGGAAAGGGAATAGAGTGTGGCGTCGCAAGAAGGGCGAAGGAAAGAAGGGAAATGAATGCGGAACCGCCATTCTTCGTATCTTGTACAGACATCCGCGGCGGCATCGTCAGCGGACATGTCGAGCCTTCTGTCCGGTGTGCTCCTCCTCCAGTCTTCTCATAACGCCGTTCCGCGAGGCCGGGCCCCGATAACGTCAGAACTCCTCCGAGCGGTGGGGGTGTGCTTGAGTTGTGTACAAACAGGCATAATCTGGAACTCGTCGACTTCCTGGGCATCATCATGAACTTGGGAGTTGTCAGCCACTTACTTGCCTTTCTGCCCCCCCCCCCCCCCCCCCCCCCCCCTAAACCGTTGTGCAGTGCCGCGTATGCAGGGCGTTTTCCGAACGGCCCTGTGGCGGGGCCCGAGACGTTGGCCAGATCAGAGATCGAGAGCCGCCTTGTGCTAACGCCGTTACGTACTAGAGTGAGTACGTACACCAGCCATGTTATGTTGGCCCTGCTAGTGCACAACGGCTCAGGTATGGTGGGCACCTACTGTTCCTGTACCGAGCCAAGGAACGGAGATATCGACTAATTGTGGCAATGGTTTCGAGGTGTCGTAGGGGAAAGCCAAGGGTTCATTCTGATTGCTTCTCCGCTGTCGAGCTCACGCCCCAGATCACACATACACACACACAAACACGATGAGAGAGAGAGAGAGGGAACCCCACAGTGGCCAGTGGGGGTGTAAGTACCTACTACGTAGTTTAGGCACGTTGGTTTTGATTTTGAGAGGCACTCCAAGACGGGGGTCCAGACAGTCATTTACAACACCTCTGTCGATCTTACACGTCCGGTTTATGAGCGAGACCGTCACTACGTAAGTCGAATGCCGGTTTTCCTGACAACGAGAGTCACGCCTGCGGCTGGAGCGCGCCATGACAGAGGAATTGGGTAGCTTGCCAGGAAACCTCCAGGGTCCACGCGAGGGGTGCAGATTGGGAATATCGGCAAATGCCAAAGAAGGAGACCAATTCAGGAAATCCCATTGCCGTGGGCGTCCAATGACAGGACGGGGTGGGAGAAGACTCCCCCTCTTCCGGACGTGTGGAGAGCAGTCCGCGGTGCAGGTGGTTTGTTCAGGTACGCGATGGACGGTGGTGAGGCATGACAAGAGTACTGTGCATCGTGATATGATGAGAGTACGTACTATGTAGGGTAGGTAAGCTCTCTCTCCGAGTCTACACCGAAAAACCCGCAACGGTCTGCGACGCCACATATAGCAAGCCGCAATGGACAATGGACAATGATGGATGGGCCAGCGTCGGTTCTGGGCTGGGGCGAGTGAGGCGCTGGATGATGGCACTTCAGGGACCCGGTCTCGGTCAACGACCGACCGGCTGGCAAAGTTGGGGCATACATGGCATGGCATGGCATGGCATGGCATGGCATGGCGACACGGAGGCGCGGAGGGATGACCGAGAGTGGACAGATTGGCAACGGGCTAGGCGATGACCAAGAGACTCGCCCTCGAGGGACGCTTTTAGAGAATGACAATCAAAAGAGAGTTTGTATCATGGCAGGGTCTCGTCTGACTCTGTGGGCGTAAAGGAACCCGCCCGCCCACCGGGCCGGGCTGCTGCACTTCGGGACGCGGTTACAGCTCCCTGGGAGGCGAAGCGCAAATGATACGGCCATGCCGGCCGTCGCGGTCTACTGTACGTCGAGCGTCGCGGTCCCGCATAGTATGTGGGGGGGCGGGGGACGGGGGGGCAGAAGAGAAGAAGGAAGATGAACAAGGAGAAAAATCTACACGTATAGAGCGATCAGAGGCGATGACGATGTTTCGCTTTCTCGCGAGCCACGCACAAAAACAAACCGCAGCTGAAGGAAGGACGCTGTGGGCAACGACGGGAAGGGCGAGAAAGGGAAGGGATGGCTCTTCAGCCCGTCATACGAATACACACGTAGGTAGGTAAATACTATGGTATCTGTATGTTGGATGGTAGGGCCACTCCCCCCCCCAGAATCGAGTTCCTCCTTCGTCCCGCGACTCGTCAATCCCGGGTCGGAAGTCGGCTCGCTCCCCTCCCAGCAGGTCGGAAAGATAGAGTTTACAGTAAAACAAGGCACCTCGCTGTCCCATGCAAGCAGCAAATTTCCACATTCCTTTTTCTTGGGCGCCGCTCACCCCCTACCGGCTAAGCTCGAGCGACATTTGATGCCAGCTGCCCCTCTTCCCCCCCACCTGTTGGACAGAACAGAGGGATAGAGGTAGAGAGTGACAGAGTTGAAGGTTTCCAAGGTATGCCCAGGCTTGATAAGGCTTGGCAAAGGGCATGGAAGACGCATGGAAGGGAACTGTGAGCGATTGGCCTGACTTGGACCAACCTTGACCACCTAACCTTTGAGCGTGGAGAAGAACAGTAAGGTTGATGATCGAATACGACCGACGCGTTGGAGAGAAAGGAGAAGGCTACGCCAAAGACGCCCGATACGCACGAACGCACGCACCCACACCACCTTACACATCAGTGGAGGGAAAGAGGGGACGGGTATCCTGGTCCGCCAGATCCAGTGAACTGGAAGCTGGGAAGGTTTGCAGCTGGTGCATTGTCGGTAACCCTGTGGCTGGCTTACTAGTGCGTGTTCGCAGTACGCAGTCGATACGTACCCACACCATGGACGGATGGAGGGGCCTGGAGGGGAGGGGCCCAAAACGGACATGACCTCCGTCGTTGACATAGTCAGGTACCAAGGTGTTAATTTTTTCCCTTTTTTCCCCCTGCATACGTAAGCAGGCAGTGGTCTATGTGCGATACGTACCTATCTACTCCGTACCTTGGGTGGTACCTACCACTATAGTCTATGCCATAGTGCTGCGTATCCGCAGCACTCACTGCAACCCACAACGACTCCCGGCCGGCAATCAGACAATCAGGGCAAAGCGACTGCGTCGCCCGCGGCCCCCAACCTTGGATGGTCAACAACACTATATGGTGTCATAGGCCCCAGGGATGGTGGATGCCTCGTTAGTAGATCCTTTTCTCCTTTCGAAGATGTTCTCTCCTTCTTTCGTAAGGGGCACGGCACGGCACCTGGATGCTCTGTAGCGATTCACGTCCAACTGCCAGATATAGATGGACGGGTCAGAATATCCATAGAATACATGGTAGGGAGACCGGCGGTTTCCATATGTGGCCGGAGGGGTGGGAAGGGCTCGTCCCCGACAGGTTTGTCCTTCATCGGCTGTCACTTGTCAGCCTAGACACGGATACGGAGCGTCGACAGGGAACCGGGTAGTCGCCTAGCTTTAGAGTCCGAGACTGGCGGTAATAGTCTCAAAAAAAAAAAAAAAAAAAAAACCAGATTGCAGGGCGGACAATGGAAGGATTCATGTCGGGACATACTCCCCTCCTCGGGTTGCCAAGAATCGAGAAATAGACTACGCAGTATGTGTGTGTTCATGTCATCCCATTGTTGGTTCGTTTGGTGCCGAGCTGGGCGTGAGGAGATGGCCTCCTTGTTGGATCCGGTCCCCCGTGAGAGGTATCCGCACTTTAGACTCTTGGACATGCGGGCTTACGTATGCCGCGACACCAGGGTAGCTTTGGAGGAACAAGGCTCAAGAGCGAACATGCGATGGGGTGCCAGAAAAAGACATGTACTCGTACACTACGCAATAGATGCATAGTAATAATGCCTGATGCGGAGACGTGCGTGCACCGTGCATGCGTGGGCTCTGAGAGAGGAACTCTACGTCGTAAGGGGAAGAAGCCCAAGTCAGGCCAGGCGAGATCTAACAAGGCCATTCATTTATTTCATTAGGGTTTGGGTGGCTTTTTTTTTCTTTCTCTTTTCTTCTTTTTCATTTTTACGTTTCAATCCATGATTGAGCCGCCCGTCCGCCCCCTTTGCGCGTCTCTCACGGCGGGACCTCGGCCCCCTACCTAGCGCAGAGAAGGGTTTCCCGAATCGAAAGCCACAGGAGGTATATTCCCGGTCTATGGGACGGGCGATAGGCCGTCGTAGCATGGGGGTGGAGACGCAGGTACTTTGTAAAGCGCGAGCAAAGCGCGAGGTACCTTGGTACTGGTATGTACAGAAGGGAGTGGAGGGGAGGGGGTTAGGGCGGGCGGCCGCCTGGTCGCTCAACTGTCGTCAGCCTCTGGGTAATACACCACGACGACGCTCATCCTCGACTCCGCATCGCGGCACACGCTTTGGGATGTAAACCATGAGTTATTGCAATGGCATGGAACAACCTAGAGTATAGTTGTCCACTAGTGCGTTGGCAAGCTCCATGAATGGACAGACAGGGCAGCGAATTTTTTCTATCTTGTTTATTGCTATTATTATTATTATCATTATTATTATTGTGATCTTGATGTTTCCCTTTTCCAAGTTGTCGGGTTCCAACCTCATATAGCCAACCTCATCTATTGCCGGAAACACCCCCTTGTTGCCGGTATGTCACTCATCCGGGAGACCTTGCCCGTGGTTTTACGAATAGTGATCCGAAGGCTGAGCCAGAACCGGAGCTAAAACAGGGCATCCAGCTGATGTAGGCAGGCAAGAATGTCTCCATATTCCGGTGATTATTGGACTGGCGATAATGACAGGGCTCGAATAAGGTTGTATCAACAAAGCCACGAGTCGAGTCGTAATTAACCGTCCAGCATCATTTCGGCCGGGAGGACCGCAGACGGCAGGCGGCAGGCGGTAGTCAGCACAATGTTGGAATCCTGCACCGTGGTTATCCGTACGTCCCCATCTTACATTGGAATTCTTCTCCGCGGCACAAGTACGTACCGTCCGTGGACTTGTCTCCCATCTCGTAGGTAGGTAGTGTACTACTAAGTAGGTAGGTAGTTATCACAGGACCCAAGGCCATAAAAGCTGTGAAACCCATGCGCCAACGAGTTATGGGTGCGGGTGGACGTTCCGTTCCCTTGTCGTGTGCATGGGCCCTCGTTCAGATGCTACATAGTGCTACTATGTACGGATAGGCAGGGCCTGTAATGGATATGTAATGTAAAGTAATGTAATGTGCATCTGTTCCGCGCCTGACACCTGCAACTCGACTGAACGACTCGAACCTGACTAATGCGACATGAGGCGGGTGGGCCCCCCCCCGGGACGAGATTGTCCTATTTTCACTGGAACCCGCTCTTTGCCTGCCCTGACCACTCCAAGGCCGCCGGTGACGGTGCATCAATCTAAGCCTCGTCCTGGTTGGCTCCCGAGTCTCGAGGGGTCTCCCTCCCTCTGACACGTTCCTTGTCATTCACTCTCCATCATTCACTCCTTTCTCTCACACTGGTCACGCACATCTACCGGTATACACACGCTTTAATCTTTCTCTTACACGCGTATACCGTACTACGTATCAGCCTCCGGTTAGGTGGCTGGCTACCGACACACCGGCGGCCACTGCGAGCAAACGCTAAAGAGGTTTAGCCACGACTGCTACCTTGCTTGGCCTCCGCTTCGGTCAACCTGTATATGTTTGTATGTAAACGTATGCGGATACCTGTATCTGGCATCCGATGCGGCAGGCGTCTCTGCCCTCCCCCCCCCCAATCTTCTGCGCCTGCCCGCAATCCGCAATCCGCAGCCCGCAGCCCGCAGCCCACCCACAGCCCGCAGGAAGGAGGACACTGGGCGTGAGACTGAGAGTGAGAACGAGAATGAGGGTGAAAGTGAGAGTGAGGACTTGAGGAAAAAAAGTACAGTCATCCCAATGTCCCTGAGACATGTGTCCTCTCAATGGCAGCCACTGGGCAGCCATTCTGCTCTCCCAGATCGAGCTGGTTCAGCCAATTGGCCGCTGCTTTTCAACAACTTGGTTTCCTTCATTCTCCGTACCGTCGTTGCCATCATCTCACCCATCACTCGACACAACGGTGTGTCTTACACCATGCCTCGTTAACCGTTCTCTTCCTTCGTACCCACTCTTCCGTTCGCTGGCATCTTCGTGACCTCGACCCGTTTCCCGCTCCCGTTCGCCACACCGTCGTCGTGGCTTTTCCCACGGCCCAGCCGAACGTGGGTTTGTGTTTTCTTCTTTCGCTTCTCTTCTCTTTTTTGACTTTTTACAAACCACCCCACGTACGGGGCACTTACATCATACTTGCCGCACTTGTACGCACACACTCTCCGCCCCCCGCCCCCTTTGGGTTTTCGCAGGTCACCACACAGCCCAGTCTGTGCCTGTCTTCCGTCTCAACCATCGGGCATCGCGCGCACATGCTCAATGTGACTTTGCGCCAGTGAAGGCTCATCACGAATGACTGTCGGGGAACTCTGAATTGCATTCACACACATACACCCAGAGGCAATCGCATTTCCAAACAGCTTGGACCAAAACGGGAAAACCTCCGTTCTGGTTGTGTGTCAAAGAGACCTTCGGCCATGTGGAGCCACACACGCCTCCTCTTGTTCCATCCTGAGCTGGGACTCGGAGAGGGGGGGGGAGGGGTGATTAGCACTCGCGTCCTTCCTTCGTCTACGCTACCACCGTCATTCGATCTCGACCGCGTGCACTTCAAGGCAAGGGCAGCATTCCCCATCGCAGACACCATCGCATCAGCACCATCTGTATGTCCAGCTCCAGCTCCAGCTCCAGCTCCAACACAGGGCGGCACATGGCATCACAGTTGGTTACACCATGTGTAACGTAAAGCTCGCACCGAAGACCAGTTGGGGGGGCGGGGGGCTACCTAGGTACTGTTCCTCCTGGCTCGGTTAATACGGTTTTGACGGCTGACGGGTGGCTGCATGCATGTCTTTGGTTCCAGTGCGAGCTGGTTCAACCCATGACTTGACTGGGAGACACCGATTCCTGTCCCGGTCAAGTCAAGTCTCTGTTAGAGTTCAGTTCTTTCGTCGGTCTCGTCCGCCAGTCAGTCAATATTGGTTTACTTACCGTTGGTCCATGGCGTTGTCGTTGTCGTCGTCGTCGTCGCCGCCGCTTACTAGGTTCATTAACCTTTTACTTCCTTACCATACTCACAACACTCACCCCCCCTCCCCCATCCGCCCCACCCCCTGACCCCTTTACTTTCACTCCCCTCCGTCCCTTGCCCTTTTACCCTTCACTTTACCCTCCAAGATCCCCACTCTTGTCACACGCCCTCCCTTCTCCATCTTCATGATCCGTCGTCCACATTTACATCTTTCCACCCCCTTGTGGGTTGGGATCTCTCGCCCGTCCACGCTACTTCTCCACGACGTACTCAATCTCCATTCACACCCTTGTAATCTACGGTCCCCCTTCCACCTCCATCTTGTACTTGTTACTCATGGCCCTTCTTGCCTGCCAACAATCACCTAGCATATGCTCTTGATGCCAACACTTATTACGAGGCTAATGACTGCTGCCGCCGCACTATACACTTTGCATCGCGGCTGGATGCTTGCAACGGAGCCCCCCCCAGTCACTCGGTGACAGGATGCAGGTCGCAGTACTGTTGCGAGTCCCAGGTCAACTGTCGTCCGTCGTAGGACACCCCTCCCTCCCACACCTCATCTGTTTCCTCGTCTCGTTTTGCTCATGGCCCACGGCTTGAATTGGACTGGGCTGGAATTGCCAGCCTTCCGACGGGAAACTCACTGCTCGACTGATGACTTACACGCATACCCACGCGCACCTCCCGTGCCGCACAACCAAACTTCCACTCTCTCACTTGTCTCTGATCTCACACCTTCTCACACACTTTTTTTCCCTTGTACACACACCTTTCCACACACGCACACACTTTTGCTCTTGTCACTTTTTCCCTCGCCACACTCCCTACGCTCTACCTCTTCTTCTTCTTCTCACACACCCCCCGGAATTAAAACTCAGAATCCCACACTCCCTGCCCAGATACGTGCCCCTAGTCCGGACGATTACACTTTCACGACCCATGCCTGGCTATCCGCACCCGTACCTGTCCTGGTCTGCCCATCCGCTCTCTCATCCGTGGCGGCAAGGCCAGTTGCTATAAGAGAAGCGTCTAATCCGGGGTTGGATTCGCCCTATTCGGATCAGTGCAATTGTATTGCCCAACAAACCCACAGTAAAGCTCAGCTCCAGCTCTACCCTGCAGCAGACACCGTAAGCCAAGGCACAACGTCAAACAACTGTGCGCCTCTTTATTGGAGCATTCCCAGAATCCACGCTCTGGCTCTTGTACGTACCTCGTTGCTACTGGCCCCGGCCTATTCATCAAATATCGTCGCGGCCCCCCCTCCCTCCCCCGTCACCTAGGCCAGATCGGACCAGCCCGTCACATTATATATCATCTCTCACTCCCCCAGCCTTTCCCACCTCCTTGGACACCACAGCTTCTGTTACCAAAGATCAACACACATTCGCCCTCTCTCTATCTATATATACATACCACCTTTCACCCTCCACCACTCAACTACGATGCTGTCTATCACACCTCAGGGAGACCACCACAGCCAGTCGCACTACCTCCCATACAGACCTTTGTCTTCCCCGAGCCGCACCGTTACCGAGCTGCCCTTCCTCAGCTCCCTCGCCAGCAGTATGGGACACAGCCTCCATGTCGGCAACACCTCGTCGGTGACGACAACCTCGGTCAAGGATGCCTCCAGCGTTGCGCAGGCCCTCGAGATCGCCAGAGAGAGCCCCGACGGTGCCTCGGACCCGACTGTTAGCAGCATCCTGGAGAGTGCTATCAGCCAGATCTGGGCCAAGGTCGCCGCCCAGCCCGAGTCGTACGTCCTGAGCCGCGACGAGTTCGCCGTCTTCAACTACTTCCAACACCGCTTCACCGGCAACAAGATCGCCATGGCCGCACGGAAGCGCTACTGGGACAACGCCCGCGCGTGACTCCCAAGCCCCAGACTTTGCTAAGTAGCGGTTGTCATCTCGGGAGAACAACTCGCCCACTGCGCATAGCTCGGCGTGCAGGCTCGCGACGTTCAGCCTTCCCCTGGGGTTCACCCACAAGGCGCTGAACCTGCGAGCGGCAACCCACGTTGCTGCATCTGTGTATCAGCAACTTGTGTACCCTCCCCGGAGGCATCTCCTTGTCCTGCACGCCCTCCAAAAAAGAGCCGCATCTATCTATACCCAGCGGTCATACCGGAATTACAAAACGTCGACCAGCGGCTCGGGTTTAGTCGTCACGCGTTTTTGGGAGGAGCACCTCACAAATAATGAAGCAACACACGCAGTCAAGCGGGTGGCCAGCATTCGCAACCCGCTCCCTCCCCCCGCAATCTTTCCAATTCGCCATCAGTCGATTACAAAAAGCAAATCACCATACAACAGGCTTGCTTCTTTCACGCCATGGTTTCCTATCCCCCCAAGCAGGCATACGATCTCGCCGTCCTCCGCCCAGAGCCCTGTCAACCTGCTTGCTGTACCCGGCTATGCAGTCAGTCTTGGCTCTTCGGTGCGTCTCGGCCCTCTTATCCGTCCCATCACCTTATCAGCCCACCGGATGCATGTCTCCGGTCTAATACCCGAAGACCATCCACTTATCAGACCGATTCCCACTCTAGTCTGGGTCTCCCACAGACAAATAGGGAAGATTGGAGTGGGTCCAAGCGCCCGGTCCCCTCACCCCCAAAAAAGGCAAAAGGCAAAAGGCAAAAGAAAAGAAAAAAACACTCACTCCCTCCCTCTCTCTCTCAGTCTTCCCACTCTTCCCCTCAAGGTCTCCGCAGCAGACGTCACAGCGCAGCCCGCTGCCCGCATGTTCATGCTCAGGGAGCGAGGGAGGGAGGGGGTGAAGAGTAAAGGGACCCGGCAGGCAACCTCTGAACCAGGATCAGTCTAGCATGTGTCAAGGACATGGGAGCCTGCTTTTTTTCTTCTCTTTTTTCCCCCTTCTTTTCGTTTTTGGGAAGAGGATTTGGCTACACGCGCGCGTTGCAGCCTGGTCCAACACGCCATTCTACAGATGAGACGGTGGCCTCTCTACGACAACGACGACGCCAAGGAGAAAGACATGCAGCTCTGAGCACAGACATGGAACAGCCGCTCTGCAGTGACTCGAATGTCCTCGCACTGCGATGCTGCCATGTCTAGCCGGCTGGGTGGGATGATGTCGTTCGGCAAGACTTGTTGGTTTCGGATCACTGGTTGCCGATGATGGACAATTCAAGCCACCAGAGGGCATGGAGCTCATGGGCGGCCACCACACTGGTTGTCCTTTTGCTTCAACCTCGCAGCATTCCCACCACCTTGCCCGAGTGTGGCTTGGCCAGCGCTCGAGGCGCCTGCGCGGGAAAGCCGCTAGGACGCTGCCATGACACGGGCGATCCGATGGGATAATCTCACCCAGAAAGTAACGAGGTCCGAATGTCTTGGATCTTGGAACGCGCGCGGTCGACTCGGGCGAGTGGTGACGGAGATCATCAGTCGTGTCAGTTTATACTTTTTTTTGGGGGGATTGCTGTTTAGAGGGCCAAAAACAAAAACAAAGGCTATTTGTGGACAAATGGCCGGACTCAGTTGCTAGACAATTTGGCTTACATGTGTGGTTCCTCACCACACTTTGTTATTTGGGGTTTTTTCTTTCTTTCTTTGGAGTTGCGTCCTCGGGGTGAGGCCATTTCTTCCGCATTGTTCATTTTTTCCACTATTAATTATTCTTTTCAACCCGCTGCGTTACGTATATGACATACCAGCATGGCATGGTTTGGGTTTCCACATTTTTGTACTCTAGACATATATACTCTCAAGGTGCTTTTGTCGGGAGCAGAGCATATGGGGGGGCTGGCATTTGAAAGCGACTGGGGGGAAACAGCAATCAATGTTTGATTCATGATACTCGTCACAACTTCAGACTTTTCCCTCTCCTGTGCATGGTTGAAAGTGACTGCGCCTCCGACAATGAATACATGATGACATTACTAGCATCAGGTTGGTCTGGGCGGACCGTCCATCACCGGCTTGACTCCCTTGGCTCACGCGCCAGTCAGTCAGTCAACCGTAACTTCTTCCACGACTCTTGCACTGTCCCTTCTCTCCCTCTCTCCCTCCTGCTCCTGAGGGCTGCCTCGTTGAAACGGCAGGCGGCCTCAGCTCAGCTCGGAATTACAGCTGTGGCTCTCACTTTCCTCACAAGGTTTAAGGTTATTCGGTGTTTTGTTCGCCTGCATGGCATGGCAGGTGCGGTGTGTGTGGCGCCGAAAGGGGAAGCTGAGCGAGGAGCAAGGAGCAAGGAGACGACCTGTGGACCGGGCAGGAAGCGGCGCGCGCTCCTGCTCCTGTCGCAAAGGCAGGTCACTGCTCGCTCCGTTTGAGGAGCGGCCACCAGCATTTTCCGTGGGTTGACGACGGAGCGAAAGAGCGAGAGGCAGTAGCAGAGCAGCACGGGCACGGGGTCCCTTCTCTCTTGGTTTGAGATGATGGCCATCGGGGAAAGAGAAGAGAAAGGACAAAAGTATAGCGTGCCAAGGTTGGATACACACGATACATCACCACCACCGCACAACCATGACTTCCTTTGTCGACTCTCCATCGTGACTCTGTTTCGAAAGCTCACTCATCCCGACGAAACAGCCTCGTCAAACCATAACTTGATATCCGGGTCGACTAGCTTCTCTCTAGGGCTCGTTGTCCCATCCTGTCCTGTTCCGGACACGGCCGAGATCACCATCTCTTTACTTCACGCCGCCTGGTTTTGCTCTTCTCCGTTGGCTGTCTGGCTTTCATCTTACCCCGGTAGACCAATACCGCTTACCGTCTTTCCCCCTCGCTCGACCCGACACCATAGTAATTAACACCTCAACATACGGATACACGCGATCGTATCCTCCCTGCAATCAGCCAAGGTACATACCGATACACCAGAGCCAAACCTATGGTGGTTTACACTACAGCCTCCCCGTCACTTGCTCGGCCGCCCAAACCGTTATACTTCCAATAGATGCACATCCACGGAGTGTACCCTGTTCCTTCGCTTACCAACCCTCTCATCCCGCATTGCGCCGCTCAGGCTCTAGTTCCGTCCAGCTGCTTGCACCGCGGCCCTTTCTCTCATCTGCCTTTCTGTGGCACTCACTGGGCTGCTATTCTTCCATCTCCCTCCCCCCTTTCCTCTCTGCCTGACCGACTCTCTGGGATTTGGTGGCTTTTTGCTCGATGCGCCGTTTTGCACACCCCCTCTTCTCTATCGTCACGCGTTGTCTGACACCAGCTACCAGGCATCCAACCGGGATACACAGGGCAGCCCCGCCTTAAGGCTGCAGATTGAGGCGTCGGGTCCGAACCTCCAAAGCCCCACACAATGACCCCTTGGCCGGTCACTAGGGCGCTTGCCTTTTCATTCTTTGTTCTCGTTCTGAACACGGGCTACGTGGCCTCACGTAACCTGATCCCGGAGGTTGCCCTCTCGGATTATGGCACCCGTCACCAGGGAATCATGGCCGATACCCCGGCATCATCGGATCCTCAGCCAGGTGCAGAGGAAGCCGGTCAACGGCCTCTTGAATGCTTCCAAGTCGCCCAGCCAGTGCTGGGCCCCAATGGCCCTGTCTACCAGGAGGTGGCCCGCGGCCATGGGGATGATGGCAAGGGAACGTCCCCGTCGGACTCGGCAGGGTGTAAGGTGCAGCTCATGGACCACTCGTTTGGCAATAGCTTCGGCAAGCCCTTCGTCGGTAAGTCGCGTCGTACGATGATGGATGGGCATGTAGGTCCATGTTCGCGAAACGGATATGTATGTCCTGACTTGGTGTTGACAGGCGAATACACGCCTCCTGACTGCGAATTCAACCGCGTCATTGTGAACTTTACTGCCACATCTGCAGGCCGCCAACTAGATCGGCTGGCTTTGTGGTATCTCGGCGATACGGAGGTGTGGAGAACATCCACCGCGGAGCCCAGAACGGCGCCCGGGATTGTCTGGACCTATTGGAAGGACATGACCCCGTACCTTAGCCTCTGGAAATCTCCCCAAAAGATCATTTTCGACCTGCCCAACCTCATCGGTAAGTTTGGTTGATGCTCCAGCACACTTCTAAGCTACCATGACACCTCGGTATCGAATGATTGGCCGATGCCACCAAACCCCGACCAGCTACTTTCATCGGAGACATTAGAGTGGGGGCCAAAACCGCTAACGCTGCCAAGACGACAGGTATACAGGCCCCTTCAACTGCACCCTGACCGCAACCTTCTTCAAGTCCGATGTGGGAACCGACATCGCACTCCCCGCTGACCTCATCATCCCCATCTCGTCACGGAACGCGTCCTCCAACACGGGTAGCGCCTGGCAAGTGCCAGAGCGCGAGGCCGTGAGCACCGTCAAATTTCCGCGTAATGCCAATCGAGCAGTCTTCTCCGTCTCGGCCAATGGCCAGGGGACCGAGGAGTTCTGGTGGAGTAATGTCCTCGAGAGCGATGCCGCGGCTTTCAATGCCACCGTCGGCATGGCTCCTGCCGGAAGCCCCTGGCGCGAGGTCCAGGTCCTCATCGACGACAAGCTTGCCGGAGTGCAGTGGCCCTTCCCTGTCATCTTCACCGGAGGGGTCGTGCCTAGCTTTCACCGGCCGCTCGTCGGGCTTGACGCGTACGACTTGAGGGAACACGAGATTGACATATCCCCCTGGCTCCCGGTCCTAAGCGACGGCCAAGAGCACACCTTCAAAATCAAGGTTGCTGGCATCGCCGACCAAGAGAACCGCGTAATAGTGAACACCACCGTTGGTAATTTCTGGGTGGTCTCGGGTAAGGTCTTCCTCTGGCTAGATGAGGAAGGTTCTATCACAACCGGGAAGCCGCCTACAGTTTCTGTTCCCGACCCCGACATCAAGATATCCGGTCGTGTGATTGGGAAGAACGCAACCGGTGCAAACGAGACTCTCGCCTTCAACCTCGACGTGACGCGTTCCATCTCAATCAAGGGCGAGGTCGTCTCCAAAAAGGGGACTAGGAAGCCCGAGTGGACACAGCGCCTGTCCTATACCAACAAGGCGACACTGGGCCAGTTTGGCCGCAATGGCTTCAACAACTTTGTCATCACCGGCACCGATGCACTACTCGGAGGGCTGGTCAGGTACCAGTCGACATACTCGTATCCGCTGATAGTCAATCAAACCGCCAATATGACGACAGCCGGCGACCTGAGCCTGGAGGCGACACTGTTCCAGGAGCTGAGGTTAGAGGTCGAAGGCGCTGGTGTGTATCCGACGGGCCTGGAGGCCTACAACGCCCTGGGCCGCAAGGTGCAGGGGCAGAGCAGCCAGTACAATGTGTCGACGCTTTCCACATTCCGCAACGGCACGGCTGTGTTCACAATGCCGGCAGATATGAAGAACAGCTCGGCGTTTGGCACGACGCGACAGGTCTTCCGGTTCAGTGGCGGTCAAGACGGGGCACGTGACGTTGAGCTTTACACGAGAAGCGTCTTGGCCACGAATAACACGGTGCTGTCGGATGAAGAGAGGTCTGCCGATGGCCGAGAGAGAGTTTTGTCCGTCCCAAATCAAGACGGGTAATGAGCATACTGCCTAGACGTGGAATCGTTCCAAGTTTCAGAGGGACTCTGTCCACGGACAAACATGGCATGCCGGACTCCGGGTTACACCGACCAGCTGGAATACCTAGACAAGCGCCCGAGAGTGTATCGAGTTGGCCCTCGGCCCTAGAATACCAGCTAGCCGTTTGTGGCAGAGGCGAGCAATGTGTCGGTCTCACCTGAGGCTGCGGCAGGCGAGGAAGTCGGAGTCGGGATTTGAATTTTTAAACTTTCAGGGTTTGGAAGCAAACGGCCAAGCAGCCGTCATTTCCCCCTTATCCCCCGGTCTGCCTGGTAAGTATATTACACGTATATGGCAACTAGTGCGCGCGGGTCCATCTTGGAAAACAATCAGCCATGTCTCGCCACTGGTGCCGAGTTTCTCGAAGAGGGAGCGGAATAGAGTTAGCACAGCCTACATACCATAGGTGGTGGTAGTAGTAGTAGTAGTACATTTGCACTTCTCGGTTAAGCTTTTCGAGGCGCCTGCCAAATCTCGTGCCATCTTGCCCGGCAGCGATCTACTGCGAATCTCGGTGGTCGATTGAAGTTGCATCAGGCGGCACGACGCGGCAAGGCTGGTAAAGGAGACACGGAAGGAACAGGGCACACGTATCCGTAGTAGTCTCGAGACTACCAAAGTTTGTTTTGTTGATTTTGTTCTATTGATTCATGTACACAGTACATGCAGAATAAGAGCGCGGGGGTGTTTGTCCGTATCTGCTGCTTCGTGGGGTGAGAATTCTGCCCGTGTCGTATGCGCAGGATCGCGGCCCTGTGCGCATGCCCCCGACAGGACGCCATGCGCCGTCAAACTGTAGTGCCTCGACATTCGTAATGAGAATCTCCACGGCAAACAATGAATCCCATTCTGGGTCCAGGTAGGTACTCCGCTGCTCCACACCGGGGCCCGGTCCATCATCCAACCGTTCCCCATCGCTCCCGTCACTCCTCACATTCCACCCCGTGCACGCACATACACCACAAACTGACTACGGATACCTACCTACCTATGCAAGCTACCACCCACGGCTTGCCTTACCTGGGCACGCAAGGTACATATGTATATGTGTGTGCTACAGTGTACACGTAGAGCCGAGCAGTCAAGCGGCTTCCCCAGGCAAACCCCCGGGGGGTGTCGACGGTTGGCGCCCGCGCCGGCCTCTCCTCGGCTGCACGCTACCAACGCACTACACGTCGTCGTGGAAAGCATAATTCGATCCAGACAAAGCCTCATACCTCACACGAAGCCCGGCAGTCTGGGAAAAAGAGGGGAGGGCGTGTGGCGCTTGGCGGACGGTCCAACCCCTTCCTCTCTCTCTCTCTCTCTCTCTCTCTCACTTTTACACCCCTCCTCATCTTCAACCGTAAACGCGTCCATCTCCAACAGACGATGCGAAATAGGGGTCAACGCCGCGATGGAGCATCACCGTCCATCTCTAATATACAAAATCAAGCCAAGAAATATCGTCAAACCTTAACATTCCTTCTGCCTACGGAGTACAACGCCGCGTCTCCACAGTCGTATCCCCCCCCCCCTTTATTCCCCCCCCCCCGTCCCTGCCCCTTCTCTTCCTCTCTTTCGCTCCCTAGCATTTCCTTCTCTCGCCCTCTTGAACTCTATGGCACTGCTACAGCCTGCCAGACAGGCCGTCAGATGCCCCGATCCTCGCAGATAGGCTTTGGCCAAGGTTGTCGATCATGGTGCGACGATTCCCGGCCGGAATTATTACGCTGTTGAGCGGCCGCTCCTTGCACTGGAAAACAGGCAAGGCCGCGCCGCGCCGCCCGACGAAACATGGCCGTTGGTACGGGTACCGGGAGGGGGGGGGGTCACTCTCTCCATCCGCTATCGGCAGTCAACACACGCCTCGCGCAGGTGTGCCGTATTCCCCACCTTGACACCCACGGAACCAGGTCGAGTCTTGGCATTCATTCCTCTTCCATACCCCCCTCGTATATTTCCTCTCCATGAACAGGCCAAAACGGCCAAGCTTTTTCTGACAACTCCCTGGTACTGTTACCTACTACCTCTCCCTCCTCGTACTTCCCGTACGTCTCGTATACTCGTATACTCGCGTCGTCGCCCCGTCTTGCCGCAATCCCCGGCGCCGATTCGGCTCATGGAAGACGGACGGCCGACTCTCCTGGCCGCAATGAGGGAAACTTACCCCACGACCGGTATTGTCAAGTTGAGGCGAAGCGAGGGACGGTGATTGGAGGCCGAGTCGCCGTCCCGGGTAGTGCTCCAATTGGCCATTCTGAACCCCAAACAACACACCCTTCCACCAGCTGGTGCCGCAAATGAGACCGGCCCTAACGGAGTAGAGTCACTTCACCGTGGTGGGGTCGACTGGATGCACAGTAACAGCGATGAGAAGGTTTTGGAGCTGGGCGTTTGCCCTGGTTCCCGCTTCTTTCCGATGTGATGCTTCTACGCGCGAGCGCCAAGCACCGCAGTGGATGGTTGCGTTGTTGTTGGCGCCAAGCACGGAGGCCAGCGGAGTTTCACAGGAAGAGACGTTGGCCACGGTTCGGGTGTGGAGGTACGGCGGCCGGCGGTTGGCAAGGGCCGCTTTTATCCAACCACCTTCCCCTTCCCCCCTCTTCTCCTCGGGCCCATGCAAACACCATCGGGATACGGTGATACATACGTAATAATGACACTAATAATAATAATAATGATAATACGCGCTCGGCAAATATCAACATAACAAAGTATACCCAGTGAGGCGACGCAGAACAAGGCTTGAGTCAGAGTCAAAATGAGCAAACTCAACAAGCGCGTGTCGGCTGAGGTGAAGGGGGGCTGCCAGGCCTCTCACATGTCCACCGGAAGTCCAAGTCAGGGTGACGGAAATAATAGCCATTGGATTAGAATGAATCGAGACCCGGCGTTGGTACCTCCATTGAGGTGTGCAAGAATGAGGGAGATGCCATCTTGGCATTGTGGAGCGCTCCGGGATGGAGGGGGTAACACTACGTATCCACATGCTTTCTTTCCTCCTTCTAGAAGTCCTCTTTGGAGTCCAAGGTTGATTGAGGGGAGGGAGAGGATGGAGCCTGATATCGGCCTACGCGAGACGTGGTCCACGAACGCCGGGCTAGCTGGGTCCAGGGCCTGTTCCGACCATGTTCCCCACGGCATGTCTCTATCTTTCCGCGCCCTACGGACACGGAGTGTCGAAAGGGATATAGAGTTCGTGTGCGTTGGAACAGCTACCCGTGCAAAATGGAGACAGACAGGACTAGGACATGGGTGGGGGGGGGGAGGCGGTTGAGCGCGTTCGGACTCCAAATCTGACCTCTTGTGCGGATACAGAGTAGAAACCGCACCGGTTCACTGTTGCGCGGCCCCGAAGTATGGCTTCACTGTCACGCGAGAGTATATAAAATTGTGGTTTGGGGGGAGGAATAGTGCGAGAGACAGGGCGTCTACGAAGGACTGGTAATGCGAGTGTCGGAGACATTCCGATTTCTAGTGTCAAAAGTGAAGCGACCGACGCGGCGGGAGAAAGCGGTTTGCCGCTTGGTGTTGCATCGGTTACAGGGAGACGGTCCAGTCGTCTTGCAGCCTGGGGAGGGTAAAGGTGGGCGTGGGCGTGAGCGGATGATGTACATCGTCACCATCCCCAGCATCAGGAAGCAAGCAGGATGTGGGCGACTGCAGCGTACATCAGCAGGGGGCACCGTACATGTAGGTGTACCGGTATCACGGTACGACCGTCCGTCGTTCGCCGTTGAGAGAATCTGAATATCTCGACGACCCGTATTAGAAAAACGACCACAACAAGGAGTCGAAGGATGGGGGAACAAAGGACCCGACAGGATGGTGTGACACCTTGGCTTCATTGTTGTTGATGTTTTCAATTTATCAAACCAATGATTGACCTTGGGCCGGCCTCGCGACGGCGGCAAGAGGATAGGTATGCGTGAGAGAGAGTTGGGTTGTAAAGGAGGGGGGGGGGGGGGGGGGGGATGATGGGATGAGGGGGAGGGGGGGAGTGATTAGCACGAGGAGGGACGGGCCAAAACCTTAATTACCAAACCGACCGCGTGCATATGTGTGTCCGGCTCCGCTCTAGTGCCTGCCTTCTGTTGTGGGGGACGAGTGACACGGAGTACGTAGCCCGAGAGATGACAAGTTCAAGCCACACACACTCACACACTCACACACTCACATGTGGCGTCCTCTGGTCGATGCGGAATGTACGGTCAAACTACAAGTCGTGTCTGGTGATCCAATCTAGCACTGCCATGCCCGTGTTACGCGTAGCCTCGTTTCGCAGAGTTGATTGGGGGACAAGGTTGGAGATGCAGGCGCACGGCTTCAAGAGAGGCCGTGGCGGTCGCCTACGATCGATCAATCGGTCAATAACTGTGCCATCTCTCCAGAGCAGCTAGTCTTTGTAGCAGCTGAGAGGAGGGATCGTTGATGGACCGGGGGTTGAGCAGCCTGAGCAGAGCAAACGCGTGCGGAGGGGGCTCACAAGGCAGAGCGGGCGCTGCGACGCATGCATGACATCCGCTGGTGGCATGTTCATCCCGCCCGGGCGGCACCGCCAGAGCCTCTGTTTTCTTCTGTTCTCTTTTCTTGTTGGTATTTTTGGTACTTTTTGCTTTTGCTGTTTGCTTTTTGCTTTCAGCTCTCCTGCTGACATGGAAAGTTTAAGGGGGGGAAACTCTCCTGAGAGATGACAGACGAGGGGAAGCTCGCATTCGCTCCCGCCGACACTCTTGTCCCGATAAACTTTGCTCCGCTTCTGCCGATGTTTTGTCAGGCGAACTCTACTCCCATACGACTGCGCGGGGAGGGGGGGTAGGGGGGTTAGAGGACGGTCCAAGGGACAATATGTCGACCGTGCAAGAGCGCTTGCTTCTCGAGGGGGGCGGCGGGAAGTTCGAACAGCCAGAAACCGACCAGGACAACAGAATACACTTTTCCCCCTCCTTTTCTTGATCGTGCAGGTCCCGTCTTGCCTGTGTATCGTCCCCTTATCTCGGCAAAAGGCAGTTGAGCAATGGGGCCCAAGCCGTACAGCATCGACCAATACGGGTGGGCAGGTGTTCGCGCTGGGCTAAATTTCGGCATATCCAAAAGGAAAACAGAAACTCTATGAAAAGGCGGACCAGCTGTTTGGCATTCAGCTCCTTCTCCTCACCCCCTTGTGCGCCGTAGGAGGAAACCTTCTTTCGGGCGGCTGACGCAAGTCCTTTGTAGCGTTGTCTGGCAAGCCGGTCAGGGAAGACTCTCTCTGCCTGCGCCGCACCAAGCGCCTCTTCCCATCTTTCCCCAACCGTGCCAACAAAGACGGAGCCGGCAGG
>JASUDE010000457.1:0-38532 GCA_034509685.1 Colletotrichum cereale | reverse complement strand
TGCTGTTCCATATGTGTTACATCACTCCCGCACGTCTTGTCTATCCTAGACCCTTCTTTCCGGTTATTTGCTGCCGCGTCATCTAGATGAAGCTCCTCCCCCATAACGGCTATTGGATTGCCCACCCGAGGACTTTCGTTCGAGCCAAGCAAACTATGCTGGCTGACAGCAAAGTCCGAGTTGTAAACCACCTGACTTGGAACTCCAAAGTCCGCCCATTGCAGGTCTGCCCATCCAAGCGGGCCATCCGTATCTGATATATACTGAGAAGCATGTGTCCAAGAGGTAGAGACTTGTTGTGCCGGTTGTTGTTGCAGTTGTACTGTGACATCTCCATATTGTGGGATATTTTGCCAATGTGCACCCATGGGATGTGCGTCGCTCTCATCTGGCCGCACAACTGCATAAGTAGATGCTAGAATGCCGGCGCACCTCTGCCTTGTACATGGCCATTGGTCTGCTAAATTATGCTCCTGTTCACAACTGGATCCCGCTTGGGCTTTCTCGTTGAGTGTGAGGTTCTGAGAAACCAGACTGTGACTCATGTTTCGGAACGGCTCAGCCGGATGTGGTTCGCCACCAGAACCGGTGTCAAAGGTTTGCATTGGATCACCGTAGTATGCTTGCTTGGACAAGACACCGGAGTCGAGTGTTAATGATGATCCCTCGGGGAACGGAGCGGTAGGACGTCGACCGGACTCATGCTGATCGGAAGCACAACGTTTTCTCGTGGGTGCCTGCGAGGTGCGAACCATTCCACATTTGGGGTTTCTAACCTTTGAGTCTTCAACCTTTCTCAAAGGTATACACATGCTGGATATGTAATCTGATAAAGCTTTCTCGAGATTTTCGCACTTGGCTGCAAGGCTTTGGGTGTCTGGCCCACTGATATCATGTAGAAAACTGATGTGCTCAGGAGTGTCTTCCTGGATAGGCACTTTCTGGTAGCTTTGTAAAGTCAGCGATGAACATCTACGCAGCAGGAAACTAACCGCGAATCCTTAATATCATCGGGGAGCGCTACGATAGTGCCCGGCGGACAGCGTTTGGAGATTATACAGGACGTCGTTCCATGTCTCAACCATTTAAGGATATCGTTGTTGATGCATTGGATCGAACTGGTTTTGGTCTCGGACAGAGCTCGAAAGAAGCCTTTTGTACGGCATCCCCATGTCGATCGACACCGATGGAGTTCTCCGGTTATTAATCTAAACGCAATTCGCTCCCGAGCGTCGCGCTTCTTCCGTGACAATAAAAACTGGACCACATTGAGCGGCCCTTGGCCAAAGAATTGTTCAGGTGATTTTGTCCAATGATCTAGATCTTTCAGTATGTCTTCCAATGTTGAAGGCTCTGGTTCCGGCCGCCGCTCGGGAGATGTGGGCCCAGGATCGTCGGAGGGAGACGTCGATTCGGACTCGCTTTCCGCGGGTACTGCCGGGCCGGCAGAGGTACACTCGGAGCTGGAGTCGCGGCGTGAAACTGAGGCGGCCCGGACGGAGAGCGCCGGGGCCACTTCCAGCTGGCTAAGCTTCTTCTCGATACGTGTTCGGATTTGTGAAGGAAAACTGGAAAACAAGCCGACAAAAGCATCCACAAGCTGCATGCGGTTAGTCAGGTCATGACGTCTTGGCAGGGACATGTCTACCCTCTGTTGTACTCCGTCGTCCTCTTTCCAATGCTCTTCAAAGCAGATGGTCCATAGGCGTTCGACGAATTGAAAGGGCTCACTCATGTTGATTGCGTGGTGTGGTCGCTGCGACAGGGTGACAGGGTCGGACGAAACTCGACTGAGCACTATGGCGGCGCTGTGTCCTCTTAACGCCGAGCTGTGGAATTCCAGGATTTCCCAGGTTCCGGCGGGGTGTGGAAATCGGCTCAGCTTTAGCTTACGGGCTGAGCTTTGGATTATCAGAATTTGGCCCGAAACAGTTAGTCCACAAAGCAAGGATGCTCCGACCGAATGCCACAGATACACAACTACTTCCATTGAACCCGCCAATGCTCTACTATGTATAGGTACCTCCACCCCCCATATCCTTGAGCTCTGGAATTCCAGAGTTCGACCGAAACAGTTGGTTTAAGAAGGATTGCTACCGCCCATAATTGCACACCCCTCACTGCGTCTCCTGCGTGCAATGCTTTACCCTTTACCCCTGAGGCACACCCTTCACTGCGCCCCCCCCCCCACACACACGTGTACGGCGCTTCATTGCCTACCCCCAAGCTCTGGAATTCCAGAGTTCAGCTACCTCATGCACACCCCTTCCAGGAGGGAGCGTACTTTCCCTTGTAGGGTTTATCGTGAAATCACGATTAATCACTATCTGCTCAAAATAGTCTAGCTCGAGATGATGCGGGCCCGGCCATGCTTCCAAGGAAACTCAGCTAAGCGCACACCCCTTTTTATCCGGGTCATAGTACCGAGCCAATAGCAGCCCCTTCCGTGCTGGTCAGATACCCCACGTCCACCACGCGCAAGCAACTAAAAAGTACATCATAGCGACTTATGCGAGTCGGTCTCCTAGGGTGCCAAGGCCCCGCGAAACATCAGTTGGCATCCTGCTCGATCCACGGCGATAAACATCATGTCGACACTATGCGTCAACAGCATCTCTGTAACCTGCATAACCTGCATCAGCAACCTGCGTCTCTCTTTACGAAGAGATACCTAGCATGTTCAACTTACTAGATTTGGGACTGGGGCCGATCGTCCAGCCGATCCCCGCACGATCATGGACAGGAACCTTGGCTTGGCGGCGTTGTATGTTCCATCATAGCTGCAACCGGTGAGCATGCTTGCATGAGGCCATTATCCAACCCCCCACAACCCTAATATCCGCCTTTCTCCGGTCCACATGTATGTGGTATTGCGCAGACCTCACCCTACAACAGCGCGGAGGATTCGAGCTGTATGGCACCTGCGACTGGTCAATTTCCTGCCGCGTCACTCGTCGATTCGGTGCAGGGCCCAAAGATGCCGCAGGGATTTCGCGTAGGGCGAAATGCAGCGCATCGACAAAGTACTGGGAGTGACGGATATATCAGGCGCTTCACAGCAATCGGGCAACGGGCGCTCCTCTTTGTTCGAAACGCTGTATCCAGAACGAGTCGAGCAACCACGTGAAGCAGGAGCAACCATTCCCTGTGGAAATCCTTCCGCACCGACACGACACTTTGGAGCGGCTACGTTGCTGTGAGAATTGGTGCTGCTGACTTCAAAGGTAGAACTTTGTGCTTCTTTCACGCTTCGTATTCACGTATATTAACGTTGGTGTACGCAGTTCCAATCACCTTTCTACAGCATCAACAGTTGCTTCAACCGACATGTGCGAATGGTACCGACGGAAATATGCTTGCGGGCATCATTTCACTGGGGCTTCAGAGTGGTGCCACAGGTACAGCCAAACTCAAAAGCGGTGCAAAGTAGCTGTGACGCAGGTGGATTACGACTCGGCCGTATGCAAATCATGTATGACAAAGGGGGCCAAGACGCAAGTCCCCTGGGAGCATATGATCGATCGATCCAAAAGTTGTTCAACTACAGATGAGTGACATGGGATAGCGGGCTCATCCCCAATCAGGATGTACAGGATTGCATGGTATCAAAGCTTGACAATGAATGCCTTCAGCATTTGCCTCAAATTGAGACCCACATTCCTCTGTTTCCATACCCGGGATATTTAGTCCTTACTGTACCGTGGAAGCCGGCAATACTTACGGCAAGTCTCATAATAATATAGTAAAAGGAGATTGTGCCGATTCGATATGTAAATTAGTAATGGTTGCTTCTGAAGATATTTCCGTGTATTCGAACTTGTGTTGGGAGGACTGGGGCATCGAATCTGCGAGGAGTGAAGGCCCGTGGCTAAGGGGCACGACAAGGAAAGGGAGCTGCCGGGGGGCTTGATCACCATGCACGCCCCAAGTTGGCATCGGGCGAGTCGACACAGTGAACCCTCCATGGACCCTTGCAGCCAAGCTGATCAGCAAAATCTGTCTGTGGCCAACTAACATGCCTCTGGAAGTAAGGTGGAGATCACTCCTATATTTGTGTTGGTCGTCGTGAGACACTGTACCCAGAAGTACCCCTGAGGGATAATTTGGTTCGACGGGGTGTCCAGATCAAAAGTCCGTCCGGCAATCGCTATTCCCACACCATAATCGTAGGTTGAGAGATGCGGAAAACCACCCGTATTCGCTTCGCCGCGGATGGCAGGCATGTATGGTTCGCTGCTGCCGAGACGCACGATATTTCCTCTAACGTCAAGGACCCAATCGGGCGCAGGATCAACCAATGTCTACAGGGAATGCAACAGAGCACCAATCCGAGCAAGTCTTCTGTTGCCGCATGCGTGTGGTGGGCTGGATGGCACAGGCACACGGACCCGAGATGCGAGGGTGGCTCGCGGACAAGGCCACATGAAGGATTTTCCCACGCCCCAGGAGGCAGGCCCAACATTTCCAGGAGACTGTGGTTGAAATGGCGCGGTCAATAGTTTTCACAAGTACCCGATTGTGTGAGCCCTCATACGACAGTGTAGCGTGTGATCTTGGCCCCTGCCGTGAGATGCTGGCAAGAGGCTAAGCCCGACGTCGCCATTTTATCCTGGGCGATGGGTATTCTGTCAATGGCAGTTCGTTGCGGCCGTGTTGGATGGTACTCATCCTTGTCTCTGGGCGTGTCTGTACCGGAAGGTAGCTTCAACCGATGGGAAGCTGCTGAGAATTGCTTTCCTTGAAGCCCTCAGCCATTCGGTGTAACCTTGAAACGAGCCCGATGCAGGCTTACATGGTGGCTTTCCGAGGCACCAATGGATCTCCAAGAGAGTGTGTTCCGGGGGCTGCGCATCGAGAACTGTCCAAAACTCGATCTGGTGCGGTAATGTGGGGTGTTGGATATTGTTTTTCTTGGTGGCCACTCTCGATGAGACCTCCAGCGCGCAGGTATTTCGTTGCTTTGCGATCAAGGGCTTGAAGGCGTGGCCAAGGGGGTCTTGCCCGATCTTCGACGCGCGGATCTCGCACTTAGTCTCGAGCTCTGTGTCCGTCTAATTGCTGTTCGCATGGCTCCCATTACAACCTACCATGAACCGGCGCTTTGCGAGAACTCCGACCCGATTCACGCAGCATTCTTCGTAGCCACGCCGGTTGATGTTCACGCGGTCAATGCACTTTACGGGCGGACTGCGTGAGTCGTATATCATGTGAATGTGCCGCAACGTCCTTCACAGCAATCCTTGCTATTGATCACTCTTGTTCATCAAATTGCTACTTAGAAACCTACCAAATGTGCAACTACACTCGACGCGACCTCCGCTGTGGTCACATATACTTTATCGCATCAGAATGGTGTTCGGTATATAGCAGAACACGCAGGCGGTGTCGGCCTGACGTAACGTACTCTGAGTACCGTGCCAGCGAAGTTTGCGGCAAATGCAAACCATCCATGCCGCCGGTATCATGGGAGCACATGATCGATCGGTATGGAACCCATTATCGCACACAGAATGCTCGATATTGACTGATGGACATAGGAAACCATGGCATCGGTTCAAAGCCATCTGGGGATTAGGAGAAGATGACCTTTGTTGACAGGGGAAGCAGGGCGGGAGACGGATCGTCTACCTGGATTGTATAATAACTTGGCATGAAGGATGATTGAAAAGCAAGCTCAAGGAACGGGCTATTAATGATAGTCTCTTATCTAGAAGATAGCACCCGAGTAACACTGCCCTGGCGGTAGATAGCATGACCGAGGTTCCTCATCTCCATGCTTGAGAGTGCTGGCCACAGCCAAGTAGGTTGACCTCAGCCATCAAGGTTGCTACTGCGACTGTAGTCTGTTGAATGAGCTTTGCCGCTGAGGATGTACCGTGTATGCCCCGAGAAATACTGAACTCTTTGCGATATGGCCACTGGAGCTCATCTTCCTCCTAGCCGCAGAGTTCCGGGGCTTCAGGGGACATCCCCAAGCCAATGGTCTCCGTCTGCTGTTGCCCCAATACACAAAGATGGATGACCTCGGGGAAGATTTGTCAGAACAGCAGCAGGTGCTTCCAATGGACTTTTTGATTCGTTACCAGGGTCGAAGAAAGCACATGCTGTCAGCCCACTCATCAGTGATCAACCAGCTGCTGCGCTGAATGACCCGCGGCACACAAAGCCAGTACGGGAACGGAGTGAGTAGGAAATGGACGAAAGCTGGAACCAGCTTGGCGATGGACTTGGTATGCAAGATAGGTAGGCCTGGTGAATTAAAAGCATGCTTGCTTCGTCGTGGGTGTTGGAAATGCATTGGAACGTGGAGCCCCTCGTCTGCCTTCACTGTTCCCCAATTCATCCAACCACCCGAAATGAGAGAGGGGATCAAAAGTACTGTGTACATAGTATGTGTTGGGTGCGCTCTCGGGCGAAGACGTGCCTCTGCTCCAGCGGGTCTCCTCACTTCGAGACATCCTTCTCACGTCGATGAAGCTCATTAGCCGGGCGGCTACGCGCCGAGGTTGTCTTGATTGAACGCCTATCACAATTGGGCGTGTCCCTGCCCCCCAGCCAACTGAGCTTGATTGCAGATGGCTTCTTGCACAAAAGTGACGTGACTTCAATCCCCCGCCTTTCAAACTCCGGCTCATGATAATGGTGTCAGTAGAGCTCTCTCTTACAGTGAATGGCCCAACAGCCCGCCAGAAGTCGACAATCCTTTACAAATGCCAAGTTGCCGCCCACAGCAACACCATCGCTAACGTAGCCGAACGTCCATGGCAAGTCTCAACGGGAAGCAGTTCGGCTGTAGCGAAGACTTAGGACCCAGCCCAACACCCGCATCGTTATTGCGGGAGGCACCCAAACCAGCCCTGTATATTTTATCCAATGTCTTCAGGCAGGCCCTGTGCGTGCATAGCTCCCTGCACCTACATTACTTATATGTCATAAGCTGGACATGCCAACCTTGAAAGGGTCGCGGCAAACCAAAAGAAGGTCCTTGGCGAGAAAATCTCTTTGTTTGCGAAAGTATGGATGGCCTGCGGGGAACGTATGGATGAAAGAACAGCATGGAGTGTTGCACCTAGGCCACTGGTCCCAGAACTGGAACCTTCTCATGTACCTCACGCTGATGCCAGTTGTTGATGGAGATGGGCTTGGCATGCAAGTGATCAAGACCTGTGTGAATCAATGAGTGAGTATCAATGAGTGTGATCGGTTCTTCGCGCCTCGCAAACATTGGAACCCGGAATCCACACACCACATCCCCTGTCACTTCATCAAACCACACGAAATGAGGGAAGTGAAGCTGCTGCCATTGGAAGCACTAGATATGTGCTGCGAGGCTGGAGTCGTACGGTCAAATGGGTGTGTTTTTAGAGCGAGAACGCGTCTCTGCGTCAGCGGCCGCCAGGCCGGGGACATGGTTCTAGCGTCAACGAAGCCCCTGAAGCCGCCAGCGGCCATGTGTTGGAGGTTTCTCAGTGGTTTGGTCATCGTTGATAATTGGGTTGCGCTTTTGCTTCCTTAGGCACAAAGTCACTAGAGAATTTAGCAGAGAAGGACACAGTAGCCCGCTTGGGACAGGAGTTCCTCAATCCCCTGGATGCTAGAGCGCCGCCCATTGCAACACCACCGGCCACGCGCACACACGTCCCGTAGAGGACACACACCGCTGGCAAGATCGAATGAAACCGGCGAAAGACCAGCGGGGAGGCGGTTCAGCTGTAGCGGAGAACAAGGACCCTACCGTAACCCACCACACTATCTTGGGAGCCACCGGAACCAGCCCTGTACATCCTGCCTCTCATAACAGAAGTTGAGGGCCATCTCAGTTGAGATCCCGGAACACTCGTCGAACTTGAATCAGCATATGATCCTTATCAGGCGGTGCCACCCGACAGAGACCTCCATGTTTCCAGGCAGCCCCTGTACGTGCCTGGCTTCCTGCAGTCACATTACTCATATGATCATAATATGGAAATGATCGTGAGAAACATAAAGAAGGCTCATAGCGAACCAAGTGTCTATGTTTGCCAGCTGTTGAGTGTATCGATGAAATCTACTCTTCACTTTTTGCAGTCCAGTTGCCTATGGGTCGCCCACGGACAATGCCACGGGGCCTAGCGACAATGGCCCAGATTTTGCCGTCAACCACCGCACCATTTGCCCCCAGACCCTCCAAAGTCATCCTGGCAATGGGTCCCGATGATGATCCTTGGTTGAAGAAAACGCTCAAACAATTCAAAACCAAACCTCCTCTCAGAACATTTCAGCAACGAAAAGAACGTCTCACCGATATTTTGTCTTCAAATAACGCCATCTGGACTTTGGCCTCGATAATGGTGCCACCATCCAAGCTATTCAGTCTGCAAACGGCACGGGACCCTTCCTTTCAGACTGGAGAAATCCTCCACGTTGAGGGTTATATTAACCACATCGACATGGTCACACACAAGTCCGTCGTATTCAAGCTTACAGATGATTCGATTAAGTCATTTATTGCATATTACAAGGATGTACAAACCACAGGCGACGGCGATTTGAAGGAGACAGAGCAGCTGCACCAGGAATTCAAGCTGGCCATCAACAGATTCGTCTATCGAACCCCTATATCGGTAATGGAGATGTTGGGGGTTGACGGATCAGGGGAGCTGCCGCGTGCTGAAACCGAGGTCGTCAAAACCAGCATCCTGAGACTCATGGAATGTTCCAAAACACCATCATCCTGCGTGTGGCAAGCCAGTCCGCACATGCCGTCTTTATCTCCGCTCAGTAGCGACATGCCGGTGTGTGTTCACGATCTTCCTATAATTCTTTACCAGAACTACTTTGGAATCATAGCGAACCGAAACAGTCCACTCGATAACTCAGCGGCGATTGACTTCGCTCCGTTGAGCCCCTGTTTCACAGTTTGGGAAGCGCTGAAGCCGTTCCAAACCAAGGCACAGATGATGTTTTTTCTGCCGACCGACAACGGCAGTGCTTTCCATGCTAGCGACATTTTTCACTGGTAACAGATAACACAATTTGCTTTCGGGCAACGATTATGTATGCGTATAACTGTCGTATGCATATAACTGTCGATATAATGTAATATGAATGTTTTCATTTGACTTTCCTCACACAACCTCAAGAGTGAGTGGGTTCAGAGTCCAAAAGCACCGCGCCCATCCTCAACCAAGCCACAAGTGACTAGATGTACCCTCAGCCAGCACGAGTAGACCCGTTTGCCGACAAATACCCCGCTTACTAGATCAAAGAACATCACAGCAGCGAAGCGAATGGGCAATGACTCATCTGCAAGCCTCCGCTCCCTGCGAAGCGACTTTGTTGGGGGCAGGGTAGCGATGAAAAGGAGTACGTCACCAAGCGGGCCTGATGAGAGCGTTGAGGTTTGGTCGCGAATGCTGACTCCTTTTGCCAACAGTCAAGCGGCGTGAGAGGGTTCCGCAGTCGTCGTGCACGACCCCTTTCCAAGACCCCTGATAGCCTGTTGGGAGATCCTGAGCAGCCATATTCGAGAGACTAGGAGAGTGTCATGAACAGAGCCATATAATTTTGGCATCATTGTTATATCCCGGTGGCGCGCCCTGGATGTGGACTTTTGTTCCGCTCCTAATCGCTTCGACAAGGCTTGGTTGCCACGATATCCCCTGGCTTTCGTCAAGGATTAAGACACTACAAGATATCCGTGTCAACATGTGCAACCAACGGCGATTGTCTGACCTGAATCCCAACATGGTTACGACACCCCGCTGCCGTCGTATTTCAGGGGAGTGGACGCTGATGGTCCGGCGATCAGGATATTTGTCCCGCCTACACCATACGTCGCTGCCTGAATGAATGACAAGTTTGTTGAGCCATTTTGTCCTCAGGGGCCGAGTGAAAAGCATCCGCTATCATCTTACAACGGTGGCTGCCGTTCGAAATCCAATTGGTTGTGTTCTTGAAAACGTGTAAAGCCGAGGCTTTGGCCCCACGGAAGCTATCCATCAAAACGAATGTATTCCAAGGAGGCTGTAGTCACATGACGCAAAGCAGCTGCTGGGTATCTAGCTGTTACGATGGAAAAGACAATTTTCCTCTTGTGTCTGGATCAGGGAACAGATTTTCGCGATAATTATCGCACTGGCCGCCACCTTCCACTATAGGCATCTCATCGGAACGATCAAGAGGAGCAACATGTCCGACCTGCATAAGCCTGCTCTAGAAAGACGTCTAACTCCACTCGTCATCAGACTGTCTTCTCTCCAACACGGTTGATGTTGGCGTGGCTCCTTACATCAAACATTCGTTGGAGACACCATTGATGTTTGTTTTCGTCCCCTGGATCCCGGGTTGAATAGCAATGAACTAGGCTAGTGCCGGACTCGCCACTGAACTGACCAATGGTAGAGGATTGTGACCCCTAGAAGGATATGTGTTTGCTCGGCGCTTTGTTGGGCCTTGTGCCGCGGGATTTGGTTCGATCCTCGCAGTCCCATGACCTTGAGAAGCTGGGGAGAATGAAGGACTGATGGCTGATTTCATCTCGCCGCCAAACTATCGCTTGATACGAAGAGCGGGGTAATAAATTAGCCTAGCATGGGGCTTTCACATCGGCCCTCAATCACCTCCGCAGCGACCACTCACCACACCAGGCCCTGATTCTGCCTCGTAACCAACACGGATACATTGAGTATCGTTAGTCGACAGGAACAACCAACGGTTCTAACTTATTGCCACTAACTCAGAACGCAAGTGGCCTCACGGGACCCGCCGATATGTTAGAACGGACAGTGCCTTCATACCCGAGGCTCGCAAGGCGATGAATGTCCATGACAGAGAACACTAAGATCTGCTGAATCAAAGGAGAACGGATGAGCCACGCACGTCAGACGGGTGTCCTGCGACCTGTTCTAGGCTGGTCGCAGGCTGTCATCTGGTTTGTCGTCTTGCAACCGTTGTTTCGTGCTCAAGAGCCTGCGCAAGTCTCGGTAATGGACCATAGCCGAAAGATTAGGCCTATTATTTTGGCCCTTACAGTCGCATGGCTCAGTGTTCTGGAAACTTCCAGGAGTGTGGTTAACACTCACCGTTGATTGGACAAATTTCCGCTGAGCTGCTGGCGGTCGCTCAGGAAAAGGATATCACCAGGCTCACAGGGATTGCTACAACCGTCCACACACTGGAAATGTTGGTCGTCGTCCTCTTGAATTTGGGAATTCAATGTCAAGTACTCCGTACACGGCATGGATCCATATATTAACCCGTGGTCCTCGACTCAGTACAATATCATTTGCACCGACATGACATATACCACAGCGGTTCATTGGCAACTCAACAGCTCAAGTCCCTTTCTTCCCCACATCGGATATGGTGCTCATATCTTGGCGAGTTTGCTGGCATTTCACTTTATAAAAGGTTCCCACAGTCCGCTACGAAGGTGCCTATCGACTTAGAGCAAGGATTTGACGATGCTGCTCGTAGAACTTCAGAATCAAGTTTGACAATACCCTCGCATTTCGGACCTTTGAACAGCACATATGTTCAAAAGTAACTGCAAATTAGCCTATGCACCCAGACATGGCTAAAACTAGGTAGTTCCCAAACACGCGCTTCATATGCATGTTACTGAGTGTTTAGTTCGGTTCCCAGTCACGGTTTTCGTTTTGAATGCGGTGGCTGTGTGTTAGAACCCACGATTCCTTTGAACGACGTAAGCTTTCGCCTTCATTTCCACTCGAATGACCCTAATCCTAAATTAGAAATTCCTTAACGAGATCGACTTCTTCCACAAGGTTATCTCTGTTGCCAGGAATGAGGCACCCAGCAGACCACGAATAGGAGCACCTCGAGTTCTAGACATCAGAACAAGCACTGGCATCTGGGCAATACGCTTTGCAGAGTAAGTTGGCGGTGTCCGTCGTATTTACACAAGAACACATGGAATAAACAAGTTACACAGGGCCTATCCCGAAAGCGAAGTGATAGGGATCGATACGGTTCTTCTGCATCCCAGAAAATACGTGGAAAACGTATCATTTCGCCGTGTCGGTGCAATCGAAGGCCCATGGCATTCATGGGAGTTACAAGAGGCACGAACGTCGTTCGATCTGATTCACTGCCGGTCCTTGTTCGATACTCCATTGGACGTGGCGCAACTCCTCAAAAACTCTTTCGTCGCACTCAATCCGGGCGGTGTCTTGGACCTAGAGGAAATAAGTTGGCACATCTACAGCGACGACAAGACCCTTCCTGAAGACTCTTACCTCAACCAATGGGTGAACACGTTCAGAACGAGTGCCAGACAGCATTCGGACTTTGAAAAGATCGAAGCCCAGCTTAAAGAGGTCGGTTTCACTGACGTTACGGTTGAGAAAATCAAGTTGCCCATCAATCGAGGGACTGCGAACGATGATGAGCTTGTGATTGGCGATTGGGTCAACAGCGGCTTGGAAAACCTTTTGAAAGCTACACGATCTGCCCAGCCACCATCGTCATGGCTCATACCGAGATGCGATGATCTAGCGTTGCGAGTGGAACAAGAGATTCAGAATTTAAGTATCCATGCTTATTTCCAACTGTAGGTTGATCGCAATCGCCAATGAAGCATGGAGGCTGCGTATTCTAAGATTGAGTGTAGATATGTGTGGACGGCGCGAAAGCCACCGACTGAAGCAGAATATGTCTTTCAACGCGGCCCAGCTTGCCATGGCGCACAGTGACTTGGGTATGAAAGTCAGAAGGCGTCGTTGGATTCGGGGGTTCCTCAAGGAAGGGTTTGAAAAGTGCGAATTTCGGACAGCTCTAATGTGCATTATCGACTCTGGTAAAAGGGTAGCGGTGTCTTAGCGAAGGGGCCATGGTCACAGTGGAGGATGTGGTGTCGCTAGAATGCTGTACCAAGGGATGGACAAGTAGCTTTTCCCAGGACCGTCAATGTTTCGACAGCGTCAGTTGATGATCTGAACGACTCTTCCTTTCGTCAGCGCCACGGTTCATCCAATTTTGCACCTTCCTACAGATTCTGGGCCCAGAATGTACACAGCGACGCTTCCATACATCCCTATAAACAGGGCGCTCCAGGGAGTTTGAACAGTATATCCAAGAGCATGGCCTGCACGCCGCTGTACCAAAGAGCGGTCTCCTGAGTATTGATCGCCAGTTCCATTTCGCTGCTGAATCCTTGTTCAATCTGATGCGTGGGTTTGCTCGCCCTGCATGACAAGGCTTTTCAGGGACCGGCCACCCGCCCAGAAGGCCCTGAGCCTGCCTCTGTGACGAATCGGACGCAGCAGGTTTTCTACGTCGATGAGTGCTAACACCTGCAGCCATTGCCACTGATACGAAAGGCCAAGGGGCCCCCATCAGACCTCGCTATGTTCCTCGCTAGCACACTCTAGGCCCAAAGCTCGGTCCAGAGCACACCTTCCTGCATCAGCCAACCCCAGAAACCGGAGGGCAAGGTTTCGGTGATTCTGGTGGATCATAACAGGAGCGCCGACGCTCAAGGATGCAGGGCGAAGATGTCACTCAATCACCGGGAACTGTCAGCAAGTTGGCGTCAACGTCAACCCGTGTAGTCTGTGCCGAGATTGCCAATCTCATTTGCAACAATTCGGATGCCCAGCCTGATGATGCGCTTTGAGAAGGCATTTCTTTCCCAGTCGAGCTCGATGGATTGTCCTTTCGAAGCCGAGACACTCTGAACCTTGCGGCGGCCCACTATTGGCGGTTGATCAATACCGTGAAGGACCAAAAGAGAACGTTTGGCCAAGACTCACGGCCAATGTTCGTTTTCACGCGACACTGCGAACCAGCCATGCGTCGTTGTCTTAATCCTTTATATAGCCTATATCTCGATGCATACAACGTGGGCAACCGGCTGCCAGTGACGAGAGTCTCCGAATTGAGAGAATGGACAGACCATCTAATGTCGATTCCGCTCTCGTTGAATGGGAAAACGAAACAATGGAAGACGAAAGTAGATCCGCGCCGTTGGACCGGCTAAGCCTGACTTCACCCATCAAAGCAACGGACCGGACAATCATCATTGATGTCTGCTCTGGGTCGGAACTATTGGCGATTCGATGGAACCAGATGAATGTGAATGGCAATCCAAGACGAACAACAGTACATGATTGTTGGGTTGCCGGGATTGAAGGAGTTCGCCTGAAAGTCGTGTCAACTCGCCGTCCGGGCTGCCTCTCCACCTCCCAGCCCCGTTCCCGCCGCCAGGACAGTCCCACTAAGCCCATAATCCACGAACGGTCGCATACCAATGTATCGCTACAATTGGCAGTGCAATCCACTTGGAGACTCACAAAAGTCGCCACAGTCCGATTGCCAGCTGACACGGCCCTGTCAGCAAGACATCGGGCGTCCTGTGTAATACCTAGGCAATGCCGGGGTGGCTCACCGTAATGGCACGCCCCGATGCCCTGTAGCCGCCAGTAAATCCATCATAGGCACACGGTGCTTCTCTCTGATTGCCAAAAGAACTGAGTCTTTTTGTGCACTCATCGAATTTTTTTTGCGCGGCGTGATGTTGCAAATGGGAGGTACGACTGCGATACCAAGCGGTCCCTCTGGCCCATGAGCGAGGGGACGGCATTGCTCACTCGATCCACGTGGACACTTGACAGTACAAGAACAGCTGAGCGATCCATCACTGAATCGGTGAAGACCCCCCTCTAGAGCTCGTGGCCTCGTAGGCAGGCAAAAGGTTCCAATGTCCCCTTGACGGACGGCGAGTGGAATGTCCCAGCGGACCCGTCTGCCCCGGTGACCTTTTCGCTGCAGTATACCTGGGACAGTAACTCATCTCGAAAGCCAAGCCAATACAACCGGGGCTCACTGAGGGGCCTGCAGTACTCCTTGTCGCAATTCGCGAGATCCTTCCTGCACTACTACCATGACTATCCTAGGATGTTTATAGGCACCTCTTCGGATGATTATAAACTCGCTAAACCGCCGTTAGGCCATGCTTCAAATTCTTTCGAACCATCGTCCGCGATGTTCTCCGTTAGCGAGGCCATTTACTGTTCATTTCGATTTCTGACGCGCTTGCCGTCGGTCCACGTCAACTTGTCGCTGCCTCCCGAATTTCATTACCAACGCGATGCACCGAACGACCCCGCTGGAACGGCCTTACGACTTGTCGACTTGGAGACGCAACTCGGGATCCTCAAGAAGGAATTGGAACGACAGAAAGTACGCATCAAGTCCCTACAGCGAGATCCTACTACGAGACAAAGGTCTTTGAATGAGCACAGACGAGGCACTCCTGATCACATTCGTCGAATTGGCAAAAACCAAAAGAGGCCAACTAAGACTCCGAAAAGGTGGCAGACACATCTTGGCTCCCAAACGGATTCGCCATCGCTTGACGAGTTCAGTGACGACGATGATGGTCTTGGATATCGAAATCCATCGCATGTGGCTTATTCAGCCCCTGCGGCGACTGTTCGTGTTGCGGAAGTAAGCTTGCCCTCCGCGAACGAGTGCTCAAGTAGGTTTTTCGGCAACAAATAGTATATACTATCTAATCATTTGTAGGTCATACGTGTTCTATCTCTATGCCGTACGCCATGCCTGGATATGACATCCGCCAACCTACGGCCATGTTGGCGGCGCCGTTGATTCGGGGGCAATGCTGGGAGAATACAGGGGGCCAGTCGTATTCAATGGAAACTGGTGCCGACTGCTTGTAGACAGAGGGCGTTGTATCAGGGAACAGCCATTGATTTTGGGGCCACGGATAGCATGGTAAATTGACTCTGGCCTTGTCGAAGATATTGTCCTTTTGTTCCACGCTGGTCAGTGTGCCCCTAGAGGCCATCTCGGCGAGCTTTACACGACAGCCAGCTTCCACAAAGCTGACCCTGTGCATATCTGTCAGAACACCATTAGCCGGCTCTCCACAGCCCTCGGCGTCAGCCGCAATCACGTGACGCAAGTGACAACGGCTTACGCAGACGGGCGTGAGATGGTGGCGTGGAGCAGCCGAGTTGGCGTTCGCTGGAGTCTAGCGAATCACTCTCCGAATAGCCTGTCAGGGGTGAGTCCGCGAAGTGATAAGACGACTCTGTGGGGTGCAAGGTGACGGGAGGAGGGTGTAGTACAGGTACTTGTAGGAGAACAGCATTTTCCAGCGACGCGGGGGTGAGTACCCGAAGTAGCCCGCTAGCTAGGGCTGCCGTCCAGCAGCCGCCGCCGAGGAGGGACAGAGTGGAGAAGACTTGGCCCTGTTACCCACTTGTAGCCCCCTGCGACCCCATGCACCACGGTGACCAAGCGCCAGATCTGGCTTTGCACCTGTCCAGCAAGGTTGGTCGCCTTGAGTCGGGGGTAGTCAGGAGTCTCTGTCACGCCCCTTGCTGTCTGACAAGGGTAGTGCGGCAGCCAATCACGTCAGACGTCAACAACGACACATCTCCCTCAGCCAGCTTTTTGTCAACCCATTTTGAATCAAGTGATGTGCATTCAGCTGTGCCAATCAAAGCCAGGAGACTGAGAGCGACGACCAGCCCTCCTTGGGCCTCTGTCCTTGGCGGGATGTGCTCCACCAAATAGCCATCAACTTAAGCCATCCGCCAGTCGCGGCACGCCCGACATCCATGCACTTGAAGACCACCGCCGAGGCAAGGCATTCGTATTGTGGGCTGAGCGTGGTGATTGTCTGTTTTGGCCGAGTCACCGCCTGAAATCGGAGACGTACCCATCCATAAGTCAAGCGCATCCCATGCAGTTACTCGATCCGGAACAACGTGCAGGCCAAGAAAGAAACCAACCCTTTGTCGGACTACAGTGGGACGATGAGCGGGTTCACGAGAGCCCGACATATCGAACAAGCCCCTGGGACTGCGCACCACACAAAAGATCGCGGCCAAAATAATCCACCATTACAACACGCCTAAGATAAACTCGTCCACCACTCCGACGATTCCAACCACCGAAAATGGGCCAGCGGTGATAAGACTGATACGCCGCCACTGCTCTGTCCATTGCATGTGGTGATCGTACTGGCTCCGGTGCACCCAGTCCCGGTCTGGTGGGGTCGAGCCCCATACACTATGTACCTGTAATACAGGTACTATCCGGAAATGACACCACTCCAGGACTGGTCTATATTGCGCTGTCGCTGGCCACAACACCGTGATAAATACCTAATGTCCCCGCAGGACCGGACAGCGGCACTCACCCACGAACGGAATTACTCTTCAAATCACCGATATGTTACCAACGGCATGGGCAAACAGAAAGACATAAATACCAGGACACCGAGTCACAGAGCAGTCCTCATCGCACTGGCCACCAGCAACGAATTTCACGACGAAGAAGATGAGCATGCCTCCACCTGGGGGTCACGGCCGACGCACTGGGCGACAATCGAGAGGTCGAGCGAGCCAGTGTACGCTGGCACCGAGCCTTCTAGCCTTGAAGAGCGGACCAAATGCCAAAAGCCGTGTCAAAAAGAAAAAGAGAAAAGGGGTTTTGAACGACAAGGACAAACAAAACATTTACCAATACTCTATGGAAAACCCTAAGGCCAAGCAGGGGGATATAGCAAAGTTTTTCGATCTCGAGAGAAGGCAAATTCAACGAAGATCATCTTGAAGGCATCGTAAACGCTGACTATTTCATAGTACTGTGTCAAAAGTCATCAAGAGGGTAAAAGAAAATATCAAAGAAGCCGGAAATATATCGCCAAGCCCCTCAACGGCCCGATCCTTACCTTCATTGGCAATAACAAGCAAGCAAAACGCGTTGGTGAATCTCAAACTTGTGGCTGGCCGCGATGCAGGTATTTTGACTTCCCTCAGAATGCCAGTCGATGAAACCTGTTTCGCGCCTCATACGGTACCCAGTTTACAAAGCGAAAGCTCTCCAGAGCTCCATACGCCGGATTTCACGCCGGCAATCCATTCCTATCCAACACCTTTCGTTGTACCGGCACCATCTGAATTTTGCACTCACAACATGACACCACCAAATCTGGATGCCGCTCTCAGAGCAGTTGACGAACTGCTCAACTACATTCAGAGTCCAAACAATTGCGGCACTTTCAACGATGCAGAGTACTTTGTTATGTGTAGTGTAAAAGGCAAGCTCCTTTTGAGTCTTAATCAATCGCGATATGGTGACTATAGCGAGTCAAACCAAACATTTCTACCATTTTAGTATTCCGCTGGCAATTCAACGCACTCAACACATAAACTTGAACAAACGACCACTATGATGATTTGCGATACTACATTGGGCGATGCGGCGCATCCTGTATAATAGAGGCTCCAACGCCATCGTTTCGAGCCTCGTTTTAGAGACGGTTGTGCTTCATACCGTTATCGCGACTCTGTCTCTCTAGTGAGACCTTGTCAGCTCATGGCGCTTCCAGAGTGCACGATTCCACTGTGACGCACTGTCTGTCTCGACCCTTAGGGCCTAGCCTACTACTAGCATCGTTTGCCTTTGCTCTATGGCACCCTCCATCCATTCTTATCACGGCGCCAACTGTATTGTGCCTATCGTTCTTATCCTATGAAACGGTGACTCACAACAGGCAGCGGCTAGTTTCATCGCCAATGCCCTCATAAGGCCGGCGACAAACTTCAATGATATCTATAATACCTTAGGTTCGATGCCGCCTGTGCTTGGTGTGGAGCCCCTCTTGTTTACAAACTTCCTTTTACTATCCGTACCATGTCTTAGTTACGCAGTTGCTGGTCAAGGGGCCTAAGACATGTCCCATCCTCATGCCGCGGCACTATCTCAGCTTTATCGTCGATACAGTCCTCACATATAACGCCCCTGCAAGTACTGCAACTCCTCCACTGGCCACCAGAGGCCACATCCCCGCATACGACACAGTGCTGACATACGTCGCACATGAGACTTTGCAGATACGCTCGCATCGATTGGGAACCTGGACCAAACAGAGAACGAACCATGTTGTAGTCTTCCATACCGGAATCCAAGAATGGAAACCACCGAACGACGTTATCACCAGCACTGGCCCCTGTGACGCACGTCTCAGCGGCTGCAGTACGACTGAGGAAGAGAAAGGCCCCACAGCCAAGCGGAGCTGGTCGGTCGGGAGCTATTTCTTCAAGAATGCGGCACAGGTTGGTGCCGATGGTCACAGCTCGCTGCGGCCAATTTTCTTTTCTCGCAAGCCGGATGACGGCCCACGTCCTGAGAAGATGGTGGGGCTCGAAGACCTCGGCGTTAGTCTGTTTGAAACTCAACAAGACTTGTTCCAGTGTTTTGCCAGAGAGGCAAAGCTCAGAGACTGTGACGCCGTCGGCGTACATAGCCAAGCCGCTGGCCTTGAGACCCTTTCCAAACAGAACAAACGAAGGACGAAAGCGTTTGTAAGGCTCTAGATGGTGTGCAAAAGGCGCTCCACAACGAATCGCCGTCTGAGCCTCGTCGACTATCAGGTAGAGGCCGAGTGAAGCACATGCTTGACCGACGTTGTCCCATTCTGACTTGGTCAGAACCTCACCAGTGGAGGAGGAGACCATCTCGACCACCACTCCAAATATCGCATCCTCCTTTTTGTATCTGCGGAGTATGGATAAGAGCCCTCGAGGACGCCTAATATCGGTTTTCTGGAGTAGCTTTGGCGCGGGGCCCGATGAAACGCTGACGTGCGCCGCGATAGAGGAATGTCTGGCCTGGTGGTATATCACGACGATATCAGCCCCTGTAAGAGATGTGTATAGTGGAAACACGAGTAACGTACCAGCGGTCCGACACTTGCTCCATAAGCGCCTTCCATAATGGCGACGTTGGATTCGTTGATTTGAGTCTGGCGTAGCAGCGCGATATTCCTGGAAGCAATGTTGCAATGGTTGATGAGCCTTCGGATGGCGCTGACGACGTCTTGGGGCTTCACGCTGGACACGTGAGCCTCAAGAGTGAGAGGTACGGCGCCTCGAAAAAAGTCCCTGAACGATGGATGACGGCCCGAGTTAGCGAACCATCATTTGATATCGTGGGCGCGCTCGGGACACATATAGGAGAAGACCAGAAACCAGACGTACGCAAAATCTGAGCGGTATAGGGATATGGTGTCGTCGACGCCCTTTGCGGCTGTTAATTCGTCCCTGTTCCACTCTGTTTCAAGCTTAAGGAGCTTCTCGTCGCCCTGAAGAGGCACTCTACGTGTCAGAAGGTTGCCAAAGTTGCCATTTAGGTTACATGTGGGTAGGAGGTCCCGGCTGAACGTATATCGAATGCTGCGTAGCGCGTATTTATCGCTCAACGGAAAATCTGGCTGGCATCTCAGCCAGTGGTTCATCCACGCCTTTGGTGTCGGTTCCTGGCCCCTGGTGCCGATGGGCCTAATGCAGGCAGGGCAAATGACGGGGAGACCCAGTGGACGGCCGTCTTGATCGAGGCCTTGGCACAATCTCTGGTGGACGAGATGTTCGCCCTTGAAGTCGCCAGTTGCAGCGTTCTTCTTGCTTACGACTTCTTCGCCCCGGCGGTTGCACTCTTTGCAGCGCCACTCGTGATTTTTTCCGTCCCTCATTTGTCCTGGGTCGACGCGAGGGTTGGGCGGGGACATGGTGGTAGTGGGGCGTTACTGAAGAAACAAAGGGTTGACGCTGAACCACGAAATGAGGTGGAAGCCGTATCTTATGTGCTGGATCTTTCGTTTTGTTTCCAACCAAGGCCTTATGCCTGCACGTAGCCGCAATTTGTTACTCAAGCAGTGACCAATTCCGAGCCATACCAGCTTGAGCCAATCAAATTACGCCCCCATTGTTTGGGGGTGCTTTCTGATTGGCTCAATTGGTCAGCCTATGTACGGGGTACTTCTGTGACCATCGTCAATCGATCGAGTAGGTTGATTTTGAATGATCGATCAATCAAGCCTGCACAGATTTCAGTGATGGCGCCGCGTCCGAGATTTACCAATATTCTTTGGAGGCTCAACACCTCCTACAACGTAGATCTACGAGAATACACGACCCAACAGTCTTACTTTAAGGGCTCGTTTGGCTGAACGATGATCATGAAAAGGATTCCCATCAGATGCCTTTTGAGCCTCGGCCTATTATTGCTGTTCCTGCAGATCCAGCAACCAGCTGCTATCATGTACAATCAGCATCACAGCATCTGGAGCTACAAGATAATTCGCGGCACTCGGTCCCCTCGCAGGTCAGGTGGTGCTTTTCCTGAGGGGGTAGTAGCGTCCTCCTGGGCATGTTGGGCTTCCTGCTCCTATTCAGAGCCAACACCGGCAGCCCGGAAATAACCTTCGCCTGCCCCGCTGTACACTACAAAGGGCAAATTCATATTTGGAACCCCGTCCGCTGGATTTGGTCAGTCACCCGTGCGCCCGCAAGTACAGATGCCATAAGGATGCTCTGGTTAATTTCTGGAGACACCGGAAACGGGGGGCCCATGACTTTTGGCAAAGGATGCCTGGTGCGCCGGCCAGACCCGCAACCCCGCCCGGACTTAGGCTTGCGCCAGGGCGACGTATTGTGCGAAACATATCTCTTTCACAACCAAGCCTAGCACACCACTGGTGCTTTACGGGGGCATCGCACCCCACATGCTCCGGGATGTTGATTGATTTGTTGTTGGGCTGGCCCATTGTGACAGGCCGAAGCGGCGCTCCGGCCATGGCAGTGAAATGAGGATAAACTACCTAGGCCGTAGCTCACGGACCATTATCATTGTGGTGCCCGGCCAGCACAGTCTAGGGTGTCCTTGGCTGAATACTTATACCCCCTTCGCTCCAGTGCGATCAAACGACCAGCATCCAACAGACTCGTCCTACTGAGAGACAGAACATGAACTCCAAGACTGACGGCGGTGGTTCCTCGTCGGCGAAAGGCGACGACACGGGCTCTCCCTATTCGAGCAACTCCTCGCCAACGACTGACTACGGTTTTGAACCCTCTCCTGGCTTCCCCTATTCGAGTAACTCTCCGCCAGTCAGTAACACCGAAGAAGATTCTGATGCTGAGCGTTGGGGTGATGAAGTTAGTGAGGCCCTAGCTTTGGAGACGTAAGCTAGATTTCAGTGCATTGGACTAATACCCGCACAGTCTGACACTGAGAGCCTTCACGACTGTATGGAAGTCAAAGTAGTGAAATATGGCAGGATATATATAAAATGGGCTGAAGAGTGTAAGTGGTCATCAACGTCGTCCAGCCATGGGATAGGAAGCTGAAAATCGACAGTCTATCGTTGTCCAACAGATGAAGTAAGCTCCTTGAAACCACTCAAAGACAATCACTAATGACCCTACAGAAGGATAACGAGAGATTGGGTAAGGGAAATGTCCCGAGTACTCTCTACAAGCCCTATTAAGCAAACTATAGGTCTTCAGAACAAGCTGTTCCACCACGTTCTCAAGGGGCAATACTTCAAGCAGGTGTACCACTCGAGACAAGGGGATCAGGCTAGAGTTCTGGACATCGGTACGGGAACGGGAGAATGGGCAATCGGTTACGGTTAGTCACTCGGATTTCCTGTCCTCGGCCGCTAACAGATACAGCGGATACGTATGGGGACAAAGTTCGTGTCACTGGCGTCGACCTTCGAGCCATCCAGCCTGGTTTGTAAGTGAGGGACAACAGAACGGAAATGGGTTCTTGACTAACGCTGGCAGGGTTCCCCCCAACTGCTTTTTTGAGATTTACAATTGCGAAGATTCGTGGATCTGGACGAACAAGTTCGACTACATCCGAATAGCCGGTACCGCCGGCTGCTTCAGAGACGTGCAGAGTGTGATAATAGAAGCCTACAAGTACATCCCCTTCCTTGCAAAACTGGCGCGGACTGACGGTCAACTCTGCTAGATATCTCCAGCCAGGCGGAATTTTGCAGATGGTCGATTTCGACCTCTGCCTTCAATCTTATAATGGCGCTTGCTCTCGAGATGACTTTGCGTTTGAATTCTTTCAACGTCACATCGAAGCGGCCAAGAAGCTAGGGCGTCCGATCGATGATGTGCCCAGATACCACGAGATGATGAAAGCGGCTGGTTTTCACTTGTTGTACAATGATGTTGTCAATATACCTATCAGCGAATGGCCATCCGATGGAGAGCAAAGAAAAATTGGGTCCTTAATGCAGGAATTCACGACCAGCGATCCGGAAGGAACGTATACGGATCGTCTGGTGGGTGGCTCAAAAGTCACGCCAGAAGAGGTCATGGTTGATTGCGCTACAATCAGAAAACAACTCAAGGCCACGGAAAACAAGTTCTACTTTCCTCTGTAAGTCAGTCTCGATTCACTCTAGTCCGGTATCTAACACGGCGTTAGTCACCATCTCGTGGGCCAAAAACCGGAAGCCGAAGCGGGAGGATCGTTTCCGGCGGCGAAAGGAGCCGAATACGGTACTCAGACACCGGAGGAGTCGCCAGAGCCGCCTGCCATGGTGCCAAAGGCGCTAAAGAGGAAGGCCGACGGCGACGTCGATGGGGAACAGAAGCGGGTGTGTCAGCTGGGTTAGGTTGTTTTCAATATCAGTGTTTCTGCAAGTAACTGTCGTCAGCTAGTCGCTAAATCGAGGGCCGAACATGCCGGGGCCCCACCCTTGCGGCCTCTAACGGGTAATAATTCGCACCAGGGCTATGGTGAGAACGAGGGTGCGGGTAATGGGCAATCATGGTGTGAGTCGAGCCGTTGCACTCAGAAGTTTGTTGTCAGATATCCTCAAGCTTCGAATACACCATCTGCATCGGGCAGCCCGTCATTTGTGCAGGTTTCCTCGTACCTGGAATGAGTCGTTGTTGGCCGACCTGCTTCCACAGAGCGTGTCGGGAAAGGGTGATCGCGAAACTGGATAATATAATTGCCGGATGTCCGGGCCCTCGTTGACGACAACGTAGGACCCAGACGGGCGCAAGATCAGAAGGCCTAGGCCAGCCGGATTGGCGTCAATCCGGCGTTCCACTGAGCGCTCCACTTGCCGACAACCCCGCCGCGGCGGGCTCGTGGAAGGTGACAACGTGGAGTGATGGGCCGACCCAGCTGTTGGGGACGGGGTGTGCTATGATCAATAATACTATGTACAGAGTACCAGCACTCCCAGGGTGAGCGTTGCAATCGAATTGTGCGCCCCCTAGAGTAGCCCAGCCACGCGCTAGCTAAGGCTACAGTCCAGCACCCGCAGCCGAAAAGGGACAGGGCCGAGGAGATGGCCCTGCTACCCCTGTTGCCCCTCGGGAGTCCATGTGCCATGGCTGCACCACACCACCGGGGGGCAATCAGAAGCTTTGTCAAGTTTTGCCAAGGCCTCCGTCTGACATAGATGATGTGATGCAGCCACTCACAATAGGCGTTGTCGACGGCCGCATCTCCCTCAGCGAGCGGTATTCCAACCTCCAGATGGATGTGATGCAAGATGCAGGTGGTTTTCATGTTGTTACTATACTTCTTTGCCAGCCTAGCCGCGCCAATGAGGTGTCGCCGTAGGCCATCAGGGTATCCACGCCTTCCAAAAATTATTCATCATCGCTCGGCCCTGGGGTTACTAAGATACCTTCGTATGTAGTACCTTGCCCTGCAGCAATGGGTCAATACTATGCTCAGAATCACTGCAGACCGGTGTGGGACCAATGCATGTCAGGTTACATTTTCTCGTCAGATAGAGTGGTACGAGCCTTGCAATAGGAACATCCGGTTCACCCCTATATAGTTGCGGTCTCATTTACGATACGCCAGAGCGCAATGATCTCAGAAGCTTTTGCTCCATCGTACCGTCTGCACTCCACCACGGCGAGGCGTGTGACTATCGTGTGGGGCGAGCTGCCAGCTGCATATCGAAGTCCAGACAGATCTTCCAGCGGTGGTCACCTCGATAGGGTGGGGGGTATTGCTATCATGCATGAGCTTGCGTACATATATCGACACCTCAATGGTGGCTTTGAACAGTGTGAATTGCTCTGGGTGGTGTTGAGGATGCCCTCATACACAAAACGGTGGTTTATTCAGGCTTGGTACAGGTCTATACTCTCCGTAGGGTTGGCTTCCATGAAAGCTTCGCTCTACTCCTCTCGAAGGGTTTACTTTCATAAGTGATATGAGTTTCGAGTCATCAGAGAGACGATGAGCAAGATGTTACTTCCTTGAAAGTCGATCGATCGGTACAAGTGTATCGGAACGTCAAGTCTATGTGTTCAATATTGTTCCGGGCTCGAGTTTTTGCATTCCTTTTCGCCCGCTATCATTTGAATTGTTTTACGAACCCCACTTGACGAAGCCGGCTGTAGGATTACTTGTCACGGCATGGCTGCAGAATGCAAGCCATGGCGAGCACCTGAGTGGCTACCATGGACCCCAAGATAATGACCCTCATGGGTGACGTCCGACAACTCAGGGGTTGACACTTCGTAGCTGTGAATACCCATGAAGCTTTATCCCGAAGAAGATGGACGTGTACGCCTGATTGCAACCCGAGCCTTCTACAATCACTAACCGCGGGCTTCTTTGGGTCCTGGTAAATCTATTTAAGTGCCGTACCCGGATGTATTTGTGAAGCACTGCCTTCTCTCCAAGAAAAATTCTCAATTCCTTCCAGCTACTCATTCTGCCATATCGTTACAATCCAAACCAAACACTAAACTCTCTCAACAACCAACTATCAAACGCATAACTCAACGCTAAAATGGCATCCCAATCACCCTTAACCATTCCCAACCACGGCAGTGTCCTTGACATTGGTGGGAGCAAATTGCCGTCAAAGATACTTGACGACCTGCACCAAGTCTTCGTCGTGGCCGAGCCCCCCAACGCCTGCGGTGGGCCTCCCACTATGCCCGACGAGCTGCTTTACGACGACAAGGGCCTAGCTATTTGGGCCGACATCATCTTCACGCCCCAGTTCTACCAGACGCGCGACGAGATCGTCCTATTCCAGAAGCACAGTGAGGAGCTGGCGAGAGACTACATCCCCAACGATGCCACCATGATAGACCTGGGCGCAGGGCGAGTCTAACTTTGCTTTCGTGACCTCTTTCCGCCCCCCTACCCCCCTCCCCTAGGGCCAAACATCCACCAAAAAGAAACACTGTCTGAAAGAAGAGCTTGGCTGACCCGTTCGTTTCTCTTTAGAGACATGCGCAAGGTCAACTACCTTCTGGAGGAGCTGGCCAGCCAGGGCCGCAAGGCGACGTACCTCGCCCTCGACATCTCGAAGCGCTCCCTGACCACCAACCTTGAGACCCTCTCGCCCCGGCACACTGGCGGCAGTGTGCACATGGCGGGCCTCTGGGGCAACTTCGAGGCGGGCCTCGCCTTCGCCGAGACCCTCACAGCGACCCCGCGCGTCTTCCTCTCCCTCGGCTCCGTCCTCTTCAACGACCCATGGGAGAAGGCCGTCGCCGCCCTCCGCGACTGGGCCGCTCTCATGCGCCCGACCGACCTCATCCTCGCCGGCATGGACAGCCACGACGTCTCCTCGGCCAAGGTCTGGGACGCCTACCACGCCCATCCGGACCTGTTCGCACGCTTCTTCCACAACGGCCTCGCGCACGCAAACACCCTTCTCGGGAGGGAGGTCTTCCGGCCTGACGACTGGGACATATGCGCCGAGGTCGACGCGGCCGAGAAGCGCCACCGTTTCTACCTGCAGGCCAAGCAAGAAGTCTTGTCAATGACGCAGGGAAAGACACTAAAGCAGGGCCTCGAGATCGACTGGTTCGACGCCCACAAACGGTCCGAGCAGGACGTCCACAAGATGTGCGGCGAGGCGGGTCTTGAGGTTGTCAAGTCGTGGGCCGTTGAAAGCTCCGATATGCGGCAGTACCTCATTCGCAACGGCGTCAGAGGCTCGTCTGACGCGGACGATAGTGCCATCTCAGTCATTGGAAAATAGGAGGTTCTCGGCCGTTGGGCGAGGTGAGCAAACGCAGACGCCATGCTTACTTGTCTACTCGTAATCTCGATCCATCGGGCAGCCGTATAATCTACTATAGCTCAAAGTTCTTACCAACTCAAATGGAAAATGATAGCTGATGACTGCTTCAAAATGCGTGAACCTTTGAATCATCATAACGTCGTCCACCCACATTCCTCTCTCGCAAATCAATCCCAATGCAGTACGGGACACAAGTATCTTCCATAGATACTTGCCGTGCTATCGTTTGATGGGGGACTTTGGAGACATAGGCGCCCGAGTTATTGCAACCATCCACTCCTAAATCTGTTATTCAGGAGACACGCTCTACGAGATATATTCGATAAGGCGACGCTGCAGGTAGTGGCGAGTATCACTCGTACCTGTCATACGTAAGCCTGGGAAGCTAGACTTGGAGACGTTGGCGCCTCGGGAGCTACTGACATGCGGCATCTTCAACGCTTCGCAATGACCCGAACTCGCAAGTCTCGGCGAGCTCACTTACATGGGCTAGGCCCGCTCTAACGGCCAATGTACTAGTACACCTTATAGTGACCTGACTTGGTACGCCAATCGTGAGATGCCAAGCCATTCGCGAGGTATCCTTGGGCCCTGAATGGTAACCAGCTCGCACGATGTCTACCATGGTGCGGCGATCTCAGCCTCCACGTTTGCCCAACCACCATTTGCTTCAAAACTCGCCTTTACCCAGCTCACATGCGCACATCGCATTGCGCAAACCACCACTGCTTGTTGTCGTCACAAAAGTCTACTGTTCTATCTTTGCATAACCGAAACTTCACACTCAAATTGAACATGACTCCAGGTTGTCAAATGTCACTCGGAAGGCTCGCTTTCATTGGAACGGGAGGCACTATCGCCTCTGATGGGCACGATAAGTACGACATCCTGGACTACAACGCCTATGGAGGCAATCGTAAACGCCACAATTCTCAGTCCATCATCGACATTACCGGGGTTCGTGATCTTGCCGACGTGGAGGTCGTCAATATTCCGCCCATTGACAGCACCGAGATGAGCCACAAGCATTGGCGAGAACTCGCGGAGACATGCCGTACTCTTGGAGAGAACCACAAAATTCGCGGTATCGTGATTGGCCACGGAACAGCGACTCTGGAGGAGACTGCTTGGATTCTGTCCCTAGTCCTCAATTTGACAATACCCATCATCGTCACTGGGTCTATGCGCCCCCTGAATGGCATCTCTTCGGATGCGACAGCCAATTTGACGGCCGCTTTCCGTGTGGCAGCTCACCCGTTTCCTTCATCGCCGGGGGTTTTGGTTGTGATGAATGACCAAATTCAGTCACCTCGACACGTCGCAAAAACTCACACATTCCGGCTTGATAGCTTCCAGTCGCCGTGCCTGGGGCCCATTGGCTACGTCAACGGAAACGAGGTCAATATCATGGCAAGGCAAATAAGTCCGGCCAGCGGCCAGTTCTCTCAAGAGCTGTTGACCAGGGGTCTCCCTCGTGTCGATGTTGTGTTCAGCTACATCGGCGCCGATGGAGTTGGAATCAACGCTTTTGTTGCAGCCGGAGCAAAGGGACTCGTTTCTGCAGGGTTTGCACCCGGACTGGGAAGTCCAAAAGAGATTTGTGCATTCGAAAAGGCGATTAATAAAGGCATCATTGTGGTCCAGTGTTCACGAGTCGGTGCGGGAAAGGTTGTGGATGGTCAGCATCACAAAGACATTGGCATCATTGCTGGTAACGATCTCAATCCGCAAAAGGCCAGGATTCTTCTGGCTTTGTGTCTCGCTCGTGGAGACAAGCAGACCGAAATCAAAAGCGTGTTTAGCAGCGTCTAGTTCAGTCATAGTCTTTCGAAGGAGAGCTGGAGAGGGTGTAACAAAGTTTAAACTGGCTCAAACTACCGCATGTCAAGCTGATATACCTCGAAAGTGGTCTTTTCGTTTTCCCCAGCAGTGACATGCATTTTTTCCTAGGCAACCAACGACTAATTTCACCAGTTGCTACCTGCCTGACTCACACTATCCTAGGCATCGTTGTTGGCGAGCTTGGGTACAGAGACTCCTCCTTGAAGTTCGATTAGGACATCCTTTAACCACCGAAGATCTTTCATTGGTTGGCCAATCTCATATATGGCGAGGTCTTTGTGTTGTCGACAAAGCCTTTCAAACTCCTTTTTTCCCGTGTCGTCTGAGCCAGCTTCGTCCACGAATTTTATCATAATCTTTTTGATCATTTCCACGATATGAAGAGCTATATCTTCAGCAAGATTGCCGACGCCCTGGCTTTTGTCTTGAGGCATGCTGTTCAAGGCGTCGCAGAATTCGGTTTGAACGACATCTCGGAGATCGTCTGGAGGTGGAGGGTCCGACTTCTGGGATGGGACAGTGGTCTCTGAGCCAGCTTCGTCGACTAATTTTTCCATAATACTTTTGGTCATCTGCATAACATGAAGAGCTATCTCTTTAGCATGTTTGCCGACGCCCCGGTCTTGGTCCTGAGGCATGCTGTCCAAGGCGTTGCAGAATTCGGTTTGAACGACATCTCGGAGGGGGTCTGGAGGCCCCGACTTTTGGAATGGGAAAGTGTCTCGATCCATGCCTTGCTGTAAATCTAAAAGACACAAAAATGAACTGAGTATTGTTAATGAAATGGGGTTACAGGCCTTTCTAGATTCAAAGAAGGGAGCCTACTACATATAACGACGTGGTAGTGCTAATAAGGGCTTACAGCCCCATTCAACCGTGTCCAATGACAGCCTAGCAACAAAGGCGCGGTCTCAGTTTATCCCTGAGGCACTGAAATTATCCATGCTACCAATGCTACGCTCTCTCTAGGTGGCACTTTCGACTCATTAGCAGTCGCTATGATCTCGTCGAGAGTCTGGCGTGACCTTAACGGATTCCTATCGCAACAGTGGACAGTGGCAGGGATTTTTTGCTTTCAAATGGACCGTGGAACTCTACCCTTGTGACTGTGTCGGGGCGGGTGAGGGCGCCAGGAACATGCATTCGGAAAGAGATCAGACACCATCTCCATTGGGTACACTGTCATTTGTGCCCAGCACGCTTTGTGTAGGTTTCTTCGCACCTGGATTTGCTTTTCACAGAGCATGTGGACAACCCGAACGGACGGGGATATGATTGGCTGACTTCCGGGTCCTCGTCGTCGGTGACACCATGGCCTGGGCCAGCCGGATTACCGTTCTGCCAAGCGCTCCACTTGTCAGTCACCCCGCCGAGGCGAGGTGGTGAAGGAGACGCACGGTCAAATGGATGTGTTCCTAGAGCGATAAAGCATCTCTGCGTCAGCGGCCACCAGGCCGGGGACATACAATTCAGCAGAGAAGAACCAAGTAGCCCGCTTGGAACAGGAGTTCCTCAAGCCCCTGGACGATAGAGTGCCGCTCATAGCAACGCCACCGGCCACCCGCACACACGTCCCGTAGAGGCAGGCCACACACCGCTGTCAAGATCGAAAGACCAGTGGGGAGGCGATTCAGCTGTAGCGGAGAATAAGGGGCCACCGGAACCAGCCCTGTACATCTTGCCTCTCATAAATGCCGTTGAGGACCGTTACATTCGAGGTCCTGGACACTCGTTGAACTTAGATTGGAATATGCATGCTCCTCATCAGGGGTTGCCACCCGACAGAGACCCATGTTTCCAGGCAGCCCCTATACGTGCCTAGCTTCCTGTAGTTACATCATCGTTATCTGGACATGATCGCGACAAACAAAAGGAAGGCTCATAGCTATCCAAGTATCTATGCCTGCCAGCTGTTGAGGGCATCTATGAAACCCACTCTTCAATAAGTATTGCCCATGGGTTGCTCACGGACAATACCTAGCGATAATGGCCCATATTTTGCCGAAAACAGATTCGCTGCTGTTAATATGACCAGTAGAGTTCATTTCCATTAGTGGCTGGCGTTACCGCCCCCGGCCGCAGAGTTCCTGATTCGTGAATAAGTCGCACGCTCTGACAGGCAGGCCAGCAGTGATCAATAGCTGCTGACCCGCCGCACCCAAGTCCAGATCGGAGCAGAACGAATAGAGGCATCCACGAAAGTTGGGTCAGCTTGACGACGGATTTACCATGCAAGGCAATCAGGCCTGTGTAAATCAAGCAGTGCTCGGTTCGTCGTGCTTTGCTACGATTGCAATGCGCTGGAACGTGGGCTCCCACCTGCGCAGTTTCCTGCTTCACCCAACCTCCTGAAATGAGGAGGGGGAAAGTTGCGAGGATTGAAGGTACTCTGTACCAAGGAGAGGACGCGTGTCCGTCCCAGAAGGCATCATCAGGCCGGGAAATCCTTCTCAGGGCGACCAAGATACTCAGCCGGCCGAAAACGCGCTGGAGCTGTTATGGTTGTACGCCCATCAACATTGGGCGCGCCCCTACCTCCCCACCCATTCAAGTGTGATCGACATACGGTCTCTTGCACAAGTGGTATGGCTTTGATGCCTCTCACCTTGCCGACTCCGGCTAATGATGGTGTCGGCTAGACTCTCTTCTTGAGGATCCTGAACCCCCAAATTCCCAGTTGCTGCCCATGGGATCACCCACTTGCCTGAACGTCCATAGCAAGGCCCAACGGAGGCATTCGGACTGTGGCAAAGAGTCAGTCTCGGCCCAAAGCCAACTCCGCTACCGCGGGAGCCACCCGGACCAGTTGTATTCCTCAAAGCCGCTTGAAACCCGCCTCGGCATATGCTCCCCAATTCTCAGGCGAGCGATGCTAGCCGAAAAAAGATAACAAGAAGGTCAGAAAGCGTTCTAGGAATCAGGGGGACCACCAAAACATTACCATGCGTGTCGCAAGCAGTCCCGCGACGGTATCTAGGCATGTGATATCGATGTCTCGTCTCGATGGGATGGTACCGGCGTGGGATTGGAACGTTTCAAGGAGTCTCTTCCTGAACTCTGAAGTTCTGGTACATCATACTGACCTCACTGGCTTTTGGCTTCGCTGCTTAAACGCCTGTTTTACAGCCTGAGCCCATTAGCCGAGGCAAGCACACTGGATTCCTGCCGACCGACTTTGCTTCCTGTTCCTCGAGGCCGCGGGATGAATATGTCAAGAAAGACTGAGACCGGTCTGAAAACGTGGCCTGGAGCGTTGATTGATGGTCAATTCACGGCTTCCCCGATACAAGGTGACGAAGAGAGAGACCAGCAAAGCCAGTGGTCTTTCCACACTATAGCCTCTCATCGCTAACCAGTCGCTGTTACTTTGAAAGAGCCGGCTACCACGCTTTCTTGCCGGGCGTTCGTCTGGGACCAAAGCGCTACGAAAATACCTTCCAGTGAGGCCCCCTATTTTCACCGAATCTCACCGATGTTATCGTGTTTCAGTGAATGACAGCGGGTCCTGCCCGAGGATATCCGAGCCTGTAACGCAGCCAGAGGATAGACATTACCTACCCCCTTGTGATCACCCCCGGCAAACTGGGTGCCCTAGAAGGGTTAGTTGAGATGCTCATAAACATGGTGTGGACTTCCGCTGCACTAGAGACCGTACTTGAAGGACAGATTGCCGTTTTTCATCTCGCTCCTGATGTTGGTAGATTTGGGCGAGCTGGGTACATCTGCCCTGGCTGTCACATCGTTCTTCCAAGATCCGCGTCACATGTGTCGGCGAGGCTCTTCCCAAGCTGGAAGAACCTACGGTTGATTCTCCAGCCGAGTATCAGTAAGCTCTCCGTCGTGGAAGCCCAGTTAATCATGGTCAATGGCGGAGAGGCAGGTGATCAAAGGTCTTTGCTGTACACCACTATCTCGGTTTTAACCGACGGGCCAGGAAGCAAGAAAGGGAATGTTCAAACCAAATCTCTGTGTCTTAAGTAATACGGCTTGCGAAGTACACCGTAGCCGTCTACCACGGACTCCAAAGAAGTAGCACTGTGTGCCCCGCCAGTGCTATTGTCCCTGTCGCCACGCAGCTCAGGAGCATCCTAGCGGGAGTTATTCGGTTGCCTTCATTTGCGGAAAGGCTTGGCTTGAGTCATGATGAGTTCTCTGTAACCATATCCATCGGGGCACCAAGGTTGACCTACTTAAATGCTCTCCAAAGCTAACGGGAGCAAGAACGCCGGAATAGCATACCCGACGCGAAACCTGTCTTGTGATCCAGGGCAGGGGGGCATCATTCTGGTGTTAGCTTGCCACATCCTCTGTCTATGGAGGACCGATCGCCGATTTCATCTCGTCTTTGAAGCCTCTTGAGCCCGACGAGCGGGGTAGATTAGCGCCGCGAGGCCTTCACCTTCCAATCACTTCAGCAGACATTGGCCGCCCACGTAAGCCCCTGAACCAGGTACGCATGCCTCAGGTATTCTACACCTTCATAAAACCATTGCTGAGCCAAGACACCAGTGGAATATCAGGCCCGCTGTCGTCGCAACCCGAGTGGAGGGATGGTGATGATCCGAGTAAGACGAATACAAAGGGCCTTCTGGGCTTCACAGTACGTGTCAAGTACTGTGCACTCATCGGGACACTTGTCAACGTGTGTCTTCGGCGCCCAAAGGCCACTAACCAAGCTCCCCAGTAGCCGGAGAAGTGGCTGCGTGTGCTAGGTGTCAGCGAGTAGATCTCAATGGGTCTCGGTCATAAAAATTGCCCTTCCCCTGGGACGAGTCACATGATGTAGATCAGCTGCCGGGTCGTTACCTGTGACCAAGCAGGTACTTCCTGTTATTCTGTTTCGCTGAGAACTACATTTCCGCGATGAATCTATGACTCGATGTTCTATTCCGCGGTAGGAGTTCAGATTGCCTCGTATAATCACGGTAAAATGACAAGTAACTCTTCAGGGCACTGCAAATTGGGGAGATCCTTTCGTGTTGAAACGTGGCAAGTCCTTTCCACTACATGTAGCGCTTGTGGCGGCCGTCGATGACTGTGTACCGAGCCTATTGGCATGAAAGCCGCTGGATATAGACGGCTCAGGAGAACTGCCGTATGAGGAGCGAATTGAGCCCTTTGGCAACACTTCACGAGGGAATCCACTCAAGTATGGTTGGTAGCTGTCTCATGCAAAGGAATGAGACTAAAAGCCGAACTTGGACGATTACCTTAGTAACCCCTAAGTCGAGTGGTCAGCTCGTGACGTTGCCCTGCCGCGTCCTCTCGCCCAATTGATTTCTTTCATCACCCTCATTCATCACATCCAGGCACTACAGGTGGTTTGGGAGAGATTATCATCAATAAGGCCTTGATTTCTGCTTCACTGAGGCGTAATATCACTCCTAAATGTGGAGTAGATTGTCGAGAATGGGGATGGGAAGTAATTCAGGTAGACTCACAGCGGCGGATCAACTGTCGCGAAGATATGGAGAGCCCTATCTGATGGTACAGGATTTGTGTACGTTGACACAGCATTACTGTGGACATCTGGGAGGGCTGATGGGTGTCCCCGGGACGAAGCTGCAGCCCCGCCAGCTACCGAGTACCAACCTGAGCCTGTGAGACGAAAAGAGTGCACCCGGGCACCAGGTACATACCCTAATTCTGAGTTCCGCGCTGCTGTCCTATAGCGTGCATACAGGCGACGATAATCTGCTGAGGACACCAGTGAACATTGCCAAACATGACAGGGTACCGCACAGTGCTGGCGAGTTAAAGAACTAGGTTCTGATTTTGCGGTTATCATCGTTGCACTATCTTACGCTGCTGAATTCATTAGTGATGAGCGTGGTCTAAACTAATGTTGCTCTCCAGATATGCTTTAGTCCATCGAGATTGGAAGCCCTTTGAACTCAGCTAAGCACTATGTAAGCCCTATGAGATTAGAGACATGTTGAACAACTTAAGCTATAGTCTCCCAGGGGGTTTCTTCGCTTGTAGCCGCTGTCATCATGAACTATACATCTTAATCACATAAACAATTATAGACTGTAGGCCAAAGCAGGGCTTCAGGCAACAGAAATCTAGAAAACAACTTTACTTGGGTATGTAATGGTTTCGTTTTACCCGTTCACGGAGAGCTGGCCGGTCTCTGGCTGAGCAATCTCGATCCTGGCCTCTGGGCTACCCCTAGCCTTGATCTGGATACAGTGGGAAATCTGCACCGATGCGGTAGTCAATTGCCTTGTCGTATCTCACACTGTCCGGACATACAGCTACCCCATACGGCATTCTTGTGACGGCATTATGATACTTATTATGTAAGTATCCCACGTAATGCAAGCCATGGTTTGCTTTTACAGAAATCGTTACAGGATCATCTGGTGCGTTACCCGCACATCCTGCGATTCCCATAGTTATGTTTGGGTCTGCAGTCGGCATCAACCAGCCGTTGCTCCCCAGTTACTGTGACACTTCCATTTGCATACCCCTACAAGTAGGCAAAACAGCGCTAGGTGGGGTTTGCCAAGCGGGGTTTTCCGGTTCTTCATCGAAAAGAGTTGTTCACACGAGATAAGACGCCTGCAAGGGGTTCGTGACGCGACAAAGAAATCCCGCATCTCCCCGCCTGGGCACCAAAAGATCAGGGGTGGTCCTGAGGCGTAACAAATACAGGTAGCCCTGAAGTGATTCTTCACAGTAGGGCATGTTTGGCCCGTCTTCATACTAAAGGTCACCATTTCCAGACTAAGCTTGAAGCCCTCCTCTCATGACTGGTCCGAAACCTGCGACGATGATTCCCTCCTCGCAGCCATCTTGCCTTGGCTCCTCGGGAGCCATCATGGTTTTAAGAAGGTATTTTATATGTTTGAGCAGGAGAGAGGCTTCCAAACGCTAACATGCAGTTTTCCATTTGTTTAGTACTGCCTCAAATTACCAGCAAGAGAGAGGCGCGGCTGACAGCCAGATTCTTCCGCCAGGGAATGGCAATGTGTTGAAAAACTCTTACACCTCTAAATTCCTGCAGAAACAGATAGACCTCAAAGATGTCATAGACTTATCACATCATGTCATTACGCGTTTGGCTCGAAAGAAGCTCTGCGATCCGCTGCCATCATCACAAGATGGGACGATCCGAGTACTCGACTATGGAACGCGCACTGGTATATGGGCTAGACAAATGGCTGAGTATGTTTATTCGTTCAAGGAGCCAAGAAACGTAGAAGCTGAAATGTCGCAGAATGTACGGGGGCCAAGTGGTAGGATTTGATACGTCGAATTTGCTGCCGATCCTGTAGGTCTTTGAAGTCACCATATGTTTCCAACTGACAGTCCTGTAGGCCGTGTCTTCCTAAAGAAGTCTTCTTCATGTTGGGAGATGAGAGTCTCGTATGGGAGCGGGAAGATCCCTTTGACCTGATTCACTCAAGAGTGTTCCCTTTCGACCAGAGGGACTGGATCAAATTTTATCAGAAAGCTTATGAATGCCTCAAACCAGGCGGACGGTTGGAGCAGGAGGCGTTTAATCTCAAGGTTCTCTGCAAAGATCCTAATACGCGACCGAAGTTGTGCCTGGAAATGTTGGCCAGGACAAAGCATAGAACCGCAAACAGCAGCGACCAGTATCTGGACTTTGAAGTTACAGAGGCTCTCCTCAAACAAGCCGGATTCACCAACGTCACAAAAACCATCATCAAGCTACCGATCAACGCATGGGACGAACCCGATGCAGATCATTGTCAACTTGGTCAAGGCTTCAAGGCCGTCTTTGAGTTCCTTCTCGAAACCGGAGAGTATGCTCCACCAGGCTCCGATCCCTATCCTCCAGACCTGGCTGAGATCTATGAACTTCGATCTTACGCTTACTGCACGCTGTGAGTCTTCTACATCGATAGACATCTGATGGCAGGGCTTAACCTTATCAATAGTGTCGTCTGGACCGCGGAGAAACACCGGTAGATGTGAGGAAACACTTTACGAAGCGCATGAACTCAACAAGAACAACGCCGACTTTACTGAAAGTACGTATAAGACACTTTACCAAACATACAGCAAATCCAGTGCATCGGGCTACGGGAGTATGAGAACGGTCGAGTAGGGTTATGGGTCGTGCTCTGCACCGCTAAAATCGTGTGCACTTGGTTGATAGAATAAACAGCAGAATTCTCTGATTCATTCAGGTATGCCCCAGTGATCAAGCCCCATTTTGACATGCTATTGGCCCGGGTTCCAAATGATCCCTTTCGGGAACAAGGCTTCGATCTGGCGCGGCGGAGGCCCACCACCCAGTAATCAGTCGTTTTCGGACAAGCACAAGCTTTGCGACCGCCGTCTCTTCCCCGAACTGGATTTTAGGTCCAGTAGATGGTCATTCTGGGGCCGGAACGTCTCATGCCCCACTCAAAGTCTCCAAGCTCACACCGACTGAATAGCTGCTTGGTGCCGTTACCAGCGTAAGGATTTGTCTACATGCGGATCCACCAGCAATCTCGTTCGTAAAATGGACGGTTCAGAGCTCGTCCTGTGGGCTTGGCGAACAAATTGGCGTTCGCAGTTCAGGAAGTATGGTGCGGATAATGGAGACCCCTTAGTCAGTGGGGCCTTGAACCGGCATGGGACGTGCTCATCATGCTGGTTGGACTTTGACCCCGCGAATGGCTAGAGCAAATTCACTTCGCTGCCCTGTCGATTATGATGAGAGTCTTCCTACCTTGCAAGGTAATTTTGCTACTTGTCACATCCCAAGGAAAGAGCGCTAACAGTTGGTTCTTCATGAGTCCACTCGTAGTGGTCCGGTCGCCGACCGGCCAGAAATCGAGGGCTCCGCTGTGGCTCACGGACCATGTTCATCTGGCAGGCTCAATAGTGAGGCAATGCACGCATCTATTTTAAATCGCTTTCTTCTGCACCTTTACTAGACGATGACTGCAAGTCAATGCTGTGACAAATCGGCATACATTTACGACGTTGACAGGACCAACATGGCAACCACGACATGGGATCCTAACGATTCTGGGGTTGAGATGAACGACTTGGACGAAGACTCCGCGGTTGGAGAAGAGGATTCGGACGGCGAGGTAAGTTGACTCGAGCCAAAGGAACTCACTCAGTTCGATCTAACATTTGAGAAGCATGAATCTCTTCCTGGCGATATCGACGATGTGGACTACATTCAAGCCCGGCCATATTCTGACTGGGCTAGATGTCGTGGGTTGCTTCGCGGATTGTACACGAAACAGACAATTGACGTTCGATAGAGTGCTTCTACCCAATGGACGAGGTGACTTCATCGTATACCTTCAAATGAATTTGCTAACGGACCTTCAGCGTGATAAAGAACGCTTAGGTGAGATGAGTCCAAGCTGTTACCTCCATCATTGTTAAACGCTTTGCAGATCGACAACATAGGCTGGTTTCCGAGCTTCGGGGGGGGTTACACCTTAGCCCCCTTATTGAATCAACCGACGGTAAACCGGCAAGAGTTTTAGACATTGGAACCGGCTCCGGAGCATGGGCAATAGAGTGCGGTAGGCAGCATGGTCTTTGCCCCAAACACCCGGACCGCTGACAGCCACAGCGGAGAGATATGGAAACGAGGTAGTTAAGGTCATAGGCGTTGATCTTCGACCTATCCAGCCTAACATGTAGGTTCAGTGTCAGCATCATGGCTCCAGCTGACAAGTGTAGTGTTCCCGAGAACTGTTACTTTGAGATATACGACTGCGAGTGGGAGTGGGATTGGAAACGCCGCTTCGATTTCGTCCGCATAGCCCTCACAGCTGGGTGTATCAAGGACAGGAAGCGTCTTTTCAAGCAAGCTTTTGAGCATGTGTCCCCTCCCGAGT